>JAHWFP010148508.1:0-15818 GCA_023313725.1 Lithobius niger
TATCTTGATCGTTTCGTATTTTTTTGTGGTTAGTACTTCGGCTTACGAGCCATCTGAAGTTTTAAATACCTCATTAAAATATTTCAATTAAATGAATTATCTTTAGGTAGGAAATAAATAAAGCTGCATAAGAACTAAAATAGGTTTTTCACTACGGTTAAATGAGGCATAAATTCGATGTTTTTTTTTTTATTAAAGTTTTACGCGTGTCTAGAAAAATCGATGTTTTTGGTATTATACTAGCAGGATGACGTTCTACCTGAAAAACCGGGAAAACCTGGAAAATTCAAGGAATTTATCAAGTCTGGAAAATTTGATAAACATACGCTTAAGATTCAGGGAATTTCAACATTTTTCGTAAATCTTTTTCCTCTACAAAGATTAGCTAACTCGGATTTCACTTTTCATTTCTAAAACCTTCACTTTTACCAGTTAAAATTATCGTGTTTTTTTTATTTCATTTTTGATAAAGCAAAAACTCCTTAGGCCTAAGTGATAAGGTTCGTTCCGTGCTAAGGGCGTTTCTAGTTTTTTTCTTTTTTTTTTATCAGATTACGGCTTTTAATAATTCGAGTTGGGGGAGTTCAATTCTTGATTTAGCAAAGCGATACGATGTAGTTAATTGTGATTTTGAGCAATGTAAAAAAAAATTTTCTGGCACTGTACTGCATGGTCTGTCGACGGGAAAAAAAAACCATCACGGGAAGAAGTGTCAGAATTGGTCTGGAAAACCTGGAAAAGTCAGGGAATTCCATCATGAAGTTTTACACGCCACCACGAGTAAAGTACCTTCTCTTCGAACAGTCTGCAATACCTCCTATCGTATTTCAACGTAAACTACTAACGTCTTAGGGCGCTTTTCCGCAACGACTCGCCTTTGCATTCTCGCAGCTAGTAGCTAGAAATCATCTGAAATTCCAACATGGCGGCGGTTTTAGCCATGTCGACTCGCAATGAAAACCCTGAATAATGCGAGTTCAGAAGCGACTGTGAAAATTTCGTCAGGAGGAATTCTTTGTCTCATTGTCACGGATTATAAGACTTAAAGTATTTACTCAAACGACGTGGGATTTAGCTAATCCAGATAGCGTTGTTACCATGGAAACGACACCATTGCCATCGCAATTAAATTCTAGCTGCGAGAATGCAAAGGCGAGTCGTTGCGTAAAAGCGGCCTTAGAATAGATAGCTACTTTAAAAACTAGTTCACTTACTGAATTGTAGGTAAGAGCGTGTATAAATCTTTCCAGTCTTACAGCCAACAACTTTCAGAAGCTTAACTTCGTTTTTTTTTCTTTTCCCGGACAACGTTCGAAGTGTGCCCGTGTTATCCGGTTTCAAAGAACTACCTCGCCAACACTAACACTCACTCACTCACTCAGTAGGTGACGTAACTGATCGTCTTTTGGCCGACCCCTTCTCAACCAACCAGTGTCTCTCCTGTCATAATAATTCTCTGGCCAATCGTGGATTAAGTCAGCATTTTCTCTTGATTTAATCGGGATCGATAGCCAAGGAACTAATTGTTGTCATTAGCTTAATTGCATTTCCGACTTTCCCTGCTCGCCTCGGGTCGTCATCCTCCTATGGATCTTCTTCTACTTCTTCCTCGCGTGCGTCGTTCTGTCGGGAGGCGCTTACCGTTACCTTGGCAATAAAGTCGTTGCAAAACCCGTCCGTATCGTTACGACTACACGTCGGATTATCCCATTTTAAATCCCAGTTTTACAACATGTTTTGCACTGATACTAAAATTGGCTGCTGAAAACAAGGGAAGTGAAATTTGGCGCTTGGTTCATCTCACTTAAAATCTCAGCACTTTTTGCCCATTAAATACAAAATGAAAAGACAGTAAATGTAAAAAAAATTGTGTATTTTTGTGTTTATTAAACTGCTATTGTGTGCAAGGTGTATCTTGAGTCCTGCAAGTATTTTGTGAGCGGCTACGTCTTCCTGGATGGGGTGGCTTTAATCGATGGCTGCCATTGTTTTTGTAACCATCTTGGATATCAACAAGGCACTCTGCTACTGAAAACGTACAATCGATTATCTGTGTTCGTTCTGCGGAGAACTCAAGATAGGCTGCGGACACTATAGGTCTGTTTTCAAAATACCCGTCGGGCGGATGGCCGGAAGCGGTTAAATGCTAGTTTATCCGACGTATGTAAAATTCCGAGGAATAACTTGCTCTAATGGCCCATTAAGACTGCAACAATTTCTACGACCGAACCCACCTACACTAAGAAAAAAACCAACCCTTTGCAATTGTTTGTAGTCGATCGTTGTCGGTCGTAGCACTTAACATTTATCTTAAGTGGACTGATGTCACCCAAGTCGCTATGAACTCCATAGCGTTTGCAAGGAGATACTGCAGTACTAATAAGAAATTTTAATCATATGAAAAAGGTGACTGCTGTCCTCAAAGCGTAACGAAAGACAACAAAAAAACAAACAAAAAAAAGGACCAGAAAACTAGATTGGTGTTTTCATCTCATAATTGGCTTAATTGCTAAAAGAAATAAAAATATGGATTTCATCAATTTGGACCAAAAATATCTGATATCTACCCCAAAACAAAACTTGTTAAGGATTCCCGCCAAGCTTTTCGGCCGTTTGAAGTCGTGATATTAAACGCCAAGCTATTTCGGCGAGCTAATGCTACCGATTAAGACTTCAAACGTTAAATGAAATAAGTAAAAATTGCGCAGTAAGCAATTTTCATATAATTTTCATTTAGCCTTCGAACTATTACTCGGTGGGATTAGCTTGGCGAAAGAGCTTGGCGTTTGATATCACGACTTCACACGGCCGAAAAGCTTGGCGGGAATCCTTAACAAGTGTGTTGGGGTAGATTAGCTTTACGTAAAATTACTCGTAAATAGCTTGGATTGGAAGGCTAAAGTTACTACACCAGAAGAACCAGAATTATTTACGCAGTATCATCTACTTGACTGCATCACATCTAAACAAACTTTTAAGCCGTGCTGTAATTTTGTTTTTTGTTTTGTTTTTTTTCTGAGCGCGTACGGTATCTACTTGCAGACTAGTAATTCACCTACAGCAGAAAAAGAAGAAAGTTCTTAGTGCCATCTTGTACCTGGCAAATTGTTTACGCTACATTTAAGCACTTTCGTGATGAACCCCTGCAATTGTAAAAGAACACGCAATGCTACAAGGATTAACCGCATATTACGTAAATTAAAATTAACTGCAGCCCCTTTTAACCTCCCCCCCCCCCCCCCCCCCAACTTCCTACATTTGGTGCAGCTACTTTCGTGCTCGGTCGCTTCAGGTAATCTCGTCATCTGCGAGACGATCACGCGATGGGCCGAGTCTTTCGTGTGTGTGTATGCGCGCGCGCGTGTGTGTGTGTGTTTGTTGTGTGTGACGAAGTGCCAAGTGGAGCAGCGGGGTGCTTTCAAGGCAGGCTACTCTGCCTGGCTCACGCATCGCTTCAATTCGTGACACGTCGCATCTCATAAAGCGCATGTTTCACTAACCTTGGGACTAATTTTTTTTTTAGTATTTTTTTTTATTTAGGGATGTTTTAAAAGTCAGCGGCTTGCGAGCCGCTTGAAAGCGAGGCAAGCGTTCCCGTTTTTTTTTTAATTCAAACCGCTTGCCGCTGAGAAACTTTTCCGTCGTTTTTAAAGTCAGCGGCTTGGCAGTCGCTGGCGAGCCAAGTAAGCGAGGAAAAAGGGTGCCGAGTTCGCTGAGCTTACGCAGCCAATACGGGGACACGACGTGCGCATGCGCCAGTGCCGCAGAGCAACAATCGGTAACAATCATCATACATGCGATAACTCTACATGATACGCGAGAGATAAGTACGATATTGATAGCTGCCAGCAGTTCAACTGCTTAGTGTTTACTCTCATCATCTTACACGCTACTAATCTTCTTACATTATAAACCAAAGTCTCATAGCAGAAATTAAGCAACCGCAATGACTCCCGGAAGGGGAACAATGAAAACGTGCGAGTGTGTCAATTCTTTGGCATGAAGTTGAAACTGGGACGTTGTTGCCCTGAAAAGAAGTTAAAATTGGCACATTGTTGCCTCGACAAACAATTTGCTCTGCGCGGTCATCGCAAAGGCATGTCTTCAATGACGTCATGTACGAACGACAGTTATTTTTCGCACGCTACTGGGAGTGGGGAGGGGCCTGAACGGGGAATGCCCGTTGGTGGGGCAGTGTTTATGTTACAGCCACTATTTGATTACGATATTGCTTTGCGGAGGGAGAGGATTGGCGGAAAGGGAGAGTTTTACAAAAAGAAAAATTGGTTGTTGCAGTGAACGATCAGGCAGCACCGAAACACTGGGAAACAACCACGGGTCAAACAAATCCACGGGCGAAGCCGGGTACGATGCTAGTAATGCGATAAAATAAAGAAAAGAGATATAATAACTGATTTTGTTACTGTCAGTCATGTTTGTGCTTAGAAAGCTTCAAATAACGTCGTTTTTAATCTCATCTTGAAAAATGGGAAACCACGCAAACTCGGCGCTCAGCAAGCAAGCCGCTGACTTTTAAAACATCCCTCTTCATCTGATTTGGGTTAGATTTTGCTTACATTCAAGAGAGTCCACAACCTTCACATTGTTTTAAGTTGGCAAGATATCTTCGAAGACGCCACAGAAATCACGATTAAACACAAATATCATTCTCGAGGTTATTTATCTTTTAGTAACGCGCAGTGCGAGCAGCAAATGAGTTTCTCGTCCTGTGATCGTGTCTGACGTCTGCCTGTCTGTACTCAACGATAACTGTTCGAGCCCATTACCCCATTCTTTTCAAAATTTCGGCATCGATTCTACAAAAGGTTAAATTTAATTTCGGTTAAGTTTAAAGCTGGCCGGTATGATTTTACTCGATATCTCGTTTAAAATGCCGAAAAACGATCTTTCCGTCTCGTAGTATGTGTGTGTTGTGCCCGCCCTGCGACCATGCAGATTTTTGCGGTGTAGTTGTTGTTGGTTTTACTTAAAGGCTCCTTTTCACCTTTTCAACTCCTATACCATGCGCCGTGGCTGTTTGCTATGACGTGCATGTCACGTGACTGGGCCAGTCCACTCAGACGGCTAAACAGCCGTTGTTCTCGTTCATCATTGGCTAACTCATGGTGACGTCACGGCAAACAGCCATTGCGCGTGGTATAGATGCAGCACCGTAGAATCTTCGAGCAATAAAAAGAAAATAGCGGTAAATTAAAAATGAAACAGCACTATTCGCAGCAGTGCCGCGATTTTCATAACTAAAACGAGATGACGTGAAACACATCTACCTATTGGGTGATGGAGAATCTGGAACGTGAATGCTGTGTTTAGACTATGGGCAACGCTATCGACATGGTGAACAGGAGGTATTTATGGAGCTGTCGTTGTTTTTTGCTTGCAGGAGTCGAACTCAAACCGGCCTATCTGCCCCACTGTTGATGCCAACATGGACAATTTAGCTGAACAAATCCAAGCAGATACCATGATATTTGACATGACACAATACTTGTGAGGACGAGACATCACGTCATCGTTGATTGTTGGTTTGTTGTTGTTGGTGGTGGTAGTGTTGTGGTAGTGGTTGGGTGGTGGTGGTGGTTAGGTGGTGGCAGTTGATGGTATTGATTGTTGTTGCGGTGGCGGTTGTTGGTGGGTGGGTGGTTGTTGTTGTTGTGGTGGTGGTGGTGGTGGTTGGTTGTCGGTGGTTGGTTGTTGGTTGTTGGTTGTTCTTGTTGTTTTTACTAATAGGGCCGAACCCATCCGGGATATTTTTCCCACTGTAGACGACGAGACTTGCAGATTACCAAACAATGCCAGACGCAACAATACATTCTAGACCAGAACGCCACGTTTTAAGCAAGATCGTTTACCACCGCTAGACTATTGAACCTCCTACGTCATAATTCATCAATTTGTGTAACGCAATAACATAATCAGATTCCATGCTTCCAACTCACCTGTCAATCACTGAATGCATGGCGTCTTGGCTTATAGGACTAAACTTAGAAAGTAGGACGCCGTATTCTCCATTCCTAATTCTTTCCGTTAACCATGAGCACGATTCCTTATGTTGGCCCAAGAAAAACATTGTTTATCCCTTTAGGTCATGAATTAAAGCTGGTGATTTTTTTTTTTTTACATACCGTTGGATCTGTCAACGGATTCGAACCGGCAAATTGTTTTGCTTAAAAACGCTACGGGTCGGAGCAGCAAAATGTAGTCATTTACTGTGTTTAATTGCTACAGCTCAAACATACAAAAGGCGACGTTTCGACGCTCTGAACACTAACGTTTTCAAGGAAAACTTTCAGCGAATTGTTATTTATGTTTGTTTTGCTTGAAAACGTTGCTGTTCGGAGCATCGAAACGTCGCATTTTACTGTGCTTGAGCTGTAGCAACATTTTGCTGCTCCGAACAGCAACGTTTTCAAGCAAATCAATAAAAATCAGCTGAAAGCTTTGCTTGAAATCGTTACCTGTTCGGTGCTTCGGAATATCGTCTTTTACTGTGTTTGAACGTAGTACTTCGAAGACAGTAAATGGCGACGTTTTGGTACTCCGAACAGCAACGTTTTCAAACAAATGTTGCGTAAATTGTTGATGTTCAGAGCAACAATAAAGCATGGCTATTTGGTGTGTTAGCCCTTTCAGCTTTGTACTTGCCGCTTTTGCAATTCTAGATTGCTTTAGGTAGTTCTTGATTTTACGTTCGCCGTTAGAATGGCATTCGATGGGTGCTAACTAGGTGCAAGTGACGACGCACAGTCTGTATCGACCAACGCTTTTCAAGACGAAGGTTGGTAATACAAGGAAGTAAGAACAAAGACGTTTCCGGGTGCAGCGTCATCACGTTTTACGTCGTCATTTGGAGGACCAGAATTCGATCATGAAACTAGCCCTTCTCGGTAAAGGAGAAATGCGCGTAGGAATCGTAGGCATTTCTAGTGTTTAACACGCCAAACAAAACAAACGAATTGTTAATGTTTACCCCATTACCGGGCATGATTGTTTAAAGACGACGAGGATTGCCCGTTGCGAGTGGTCCTAGGAGTTCCCTAGCATTTGGTATCAAGAGGGCGTTCTTTGTATCGGACTCACGGACTCTGTAAGGCCACTGGCCGTTTTGTTTAATCTCTCGTTTCCGCCGGTTCCTCCTGTTTCCTGTGTCTCTTCTTTGCTGTCTGCTCCCTTTGCGTTCCTCCTTTTCACCGTTTGCTCGGGATAAGACGGTATACTTTTATGTCCTCATTGTATTATATATATGTATAGGTTAATTTAGTACTTGGGTAGGTTAAGGAGCCTGTGTGTGACTGAATGGTTCTTGTAGACCGCTTATGCTCAATAAATCTGAATCTTAATCTAGCCCCCCCAAAAAAAAGATTAACGAAAAAAAAACTGCGGCTAAAAAATCCAGCAAAAAAAATCCAGAAACGCCAAAGAAAAAATCCACGCGTAAAGTTAAAAAAAAACACACAAAAAATTTATTTTGAATTTAGCGAGTTTATTTTTTAATTTGTTAATTGGTGAGAAGCGAGGTCGAAGGCCGAGCGGAGCTCCTATTTGAATACACTCAAATGTGACCTTTGTGACCGCATCACGAAATAACTACTGCATCGATTTAAACCAGATTTTGGACATTGATAGTGGTGGACCTAGAGATGGTTTGTGAAAAAAAAAACCGGAATCGGACATGTCGTTGAGGAATAATGAAGGCGTCCAAAATGGGCCAAAAGCCAATCAATGTCATCAGCAAAATTTCTTCTTTCTTTGGTAGTAATTAGCTTATTGGCAGTAATAACGTTTTAACTGCTAATACACAACTCTGTCAGTAATGAATCTTATCAATAAAATTTATCTTTAACAGAAACGTAACTGTGCAGTAACTTAACTTAGCAAAAATTCCTCTTTCTTTGGTAGTAATATAGCTTATTGACAAAAATAACGTTTTAACTGCTAATGCTCAACTCTGTCAGTAATGAATGAATCTTATCAATAAAAATTTCTTTTTAACAGAAACGTAACTGTGCAGTAACTTAACTTATCAGCAAAAATTCCTCTTTCTTTGGTAGTAATACAGCTTATTGACAAACATAACGTTTTAACTGCTAATACACAACTGTTAGTAATGAATCTTATCAATAAAAACTTCTCTTCAACAGAAACGTAACTTACGCAGTAACACAGCTCATTAGCAAAATACATCAGTAATACATCTTAAGAATACAGTCTATCAGCAAAATTCCTCTTTCTTTGGTAATAATACAGCTTTAGTGACAAAAATTACGCTTTAACCGCTGACACACAACTCTTGTCAGTAATGCATCTTATCAAAAGTTAAAAAAATAAAAAAAGACTTATCAATAAAAATTCTTCTTTAACGAAACTTTGGCAGCAACGCAGCTTATCAGCGAAAATTCAGCTTTAACGGAAAAGGTAGCATTAACAATGAGAAACGACGGCATCAACAGACGCCCCTTTTCCGGATGCAGCAGCATCATCACATTTCCGTCCGTCCGTCCATTCTGTCCGTCGTTTGGTGCCGTCCGCCATCTACCCTACAATTTCATTCGGCGGGCGCACCAGTCGACGATAGCCTCCTCCCTTCTTCGACGTACGTGGGAACCAGCCAGGCCAGACTCCTACGAAAACGTCGTAACAGGTCTCGTCCTAAAGCCAGCCCCCAAGCAAGCCGGTGCCGTAATCGGGGCGGATCAATATACCCTCCCCCGGTTTCCCATGGCAACGACGGCCTGAGATCTTCCAAACAAACGTGAGCGTTGGGTTTCCCTTCGTTCCGTGTGCTGTTGTTTCGTCCGGTTTCGGCGGCCGTCAGAGGCGGGAGCGGAGGCGGCAAAAGTACGGAGGATGGCGTTGTGCGTGCAGGACTCGACGTTGAATCAGGTCGCTGGCGTGCTCCGGGAAGCGACGCGTGGTACACGGCGGCCACGTTTTCGTTTACGTACAACAACGGAATAGTAACACCACCGTACGTTGTTGTTTTTAAATCGACTGGTTGGGTTTTTTGAAAGAAAATTTCTTGTCTGTCATCTTTTCTCCGTCATCATGGGTGGAAAGAAGATACAATCCATGTGGGGTAGTGCTACGAATTTCGCTCTCGCAGGGTAAGCATATTGAGAAATTAGGTCAGATCTTACGTTTCTCCCTTTTTTGTCGCGCCCCCCCCCCCTCTCCCTCCACCTTTCTTGCCAAACCTTTCCTTCATAAACATTTACGGAAATAGAGGTAAACGCGGTGTCTGTTAAAACTCAGAGGTAGGGTTTTCGGATTGTTATTTTACGTAATAAATTAATTTCTAGAGCAATAAGATCCAAGTGTCTTTTCAGCGACTCAGGGCTGACTGTTCTTAATTTTAAATATTGTTCAAATTGTTGACTTGATTTGTGTAACTATTGATTATTGGGGAAATCTAGAAATATCGTTGTGGCTTTAAATATGGTTGTATGTAAAATACCATCCCAAGCCGATGTTATGCAACTAAATATAAATTACCAATAAGGGACGTGTTTAAACAACATATCATTCGATAAATCGCCTGTATATCAAAATGTGAATATAAAATCGGATTTTTATAATTATTCAACACGTCATTTTATCATAAATAAAATGTAACAATTTGGATCTTCCTTCATCCAAATTGCTTCAAAATTTAAACAAACAATTTACAGCCCTCAACTAATTTAAGACTATAAAAACTAATTTTTATTTTTAACCCCGTGTGTTAAAATGAGTTCTTTTTCCCTAACTTATGAGTTGTTGGTTACGGTGGTGATAAAATTAAGCGTTATTAGTTTTGATTTATTTTGATTTGTTTTGATTTGATTTGATTTGAATTGATTTGAGTTTACTTGATTTAGCCGTCAAACGTACAAGTACCATACAAACTTAAATTACTTTGAAGTTAAATATCTAACACTGTTATTAAGCAACGTTTACATATGAGCATGTGGATCGTTCTCCTCCGATTACAACCCTTACGTCAACTCAATTGACAGAAACATAGCAGCAGTTAAAAAGAAGCCTTACTTATTTGAATGTTGAACTGTATTACGGGTTTGAACAAATTCTTCGTTTTCTTTCTTATTTCTTGTTTTGAACTTTCATCTTGCAATTATTTTCCTCAGGTTTTCCAAAGTACACTAACTTGATCAACTTCAAAAGTACATAAAATAGATAACGTTTTGTATCTGCAGAGACCTTTCAGGCAAAACAGAGCTTATCTCAGTTGCCTGAAGGAGTTCTGGTTGGTGATTGGTAGGGTTCGCTGATAAAGTCCTTCCCTGCCAGGGTAGTGTGTTAGCCAGCCTCCTCAGATGCTATGGGATCTATTCTGTGCAATATCTCGGCCCCCTGCGATGGTCGAAGGTTTCCCGGTTCGAATCGTCAGGATTGCCTCTCCCCTTACTAGGTTTCTTTCTCCTTCTGAACGTCTAGTGAGATTCAAAATAGACCCGGTTCAACTATTCAAGCAATAGTTTGGTTCTGATGACATAAAGCTCAAAAATTTTATTTAAAAAGAAAAAAGAAGAAAAAGATGTAATTCGATTAGGATTGTCGTCGGCGAGGAAAACAATTTGTAACAGATGGATTCGCCGATGGGAGTGAATCGGGAAGCAACTGTACACTTATTTTTTAATTTTATTTAACAGGACCAAAAACCTTCGCTCCCCAATACCGTCGCATACTTGCCTTCTCTCCAATAGTATCTCACTGCGTTTGATTTCAAAATATTATTTTACCGGAATTTTCCTGAACCGTAACAATTTTCCCCCCCCAACAATATTACAATAAAACACTTAGTTGGACAAAATAAGTCAAAATCAACTCTTTCATTGATCTAGACACACGCTAGTGTGTCGCGGCCAAGTAACAGTAGATCGTCCGATTGTAGACATCCGATTGTTAAAAAATGATTGTTCATGGAAAAAAGGCGGCCGCACTAGCAGACTGCGTCTTTTAACTGAAACCAACTTATACCTGATTTCAGCATACTGGTCTAAATTCCCCATGCGATAGAAATCTTTGCAAATCGTTTGAATCAGGTGTCTTGGGTCCAGTAACGAAGAAAACGTCAACACGAAAGCGTGGGAACGTGTCCTTCATGGAGAAAAAGAGTCCTCAATAACGTTGATTTGTGTTACTGGTGACTAGTAACTAGCAACTAGTAACTAGTCCGCAGACTCCCATGTTAATTGTCATAGGGTATAACGACATGTCTATAGCTCATTAGTGAAAGTTGCCAGATCTAAATTTCGGCAGACAGGTAAAGCGTCATATGGGGAAGCACTTTTTTCTAAAATGGGTGTTGCAGCTAGAAGCACGTGGCCCTGAAGTGGCTCGTAACTGCAAAATTATTGTTGTAACCATTGTTTGTATTGTCATCCAACAGCAGATTATAACATGCTTAGGTGTTACACGCTTATCGTTTCAGTACCTTATTGTCAGAATTCATTGTTGTTGCAAATAGTGGTTGCTGTGTTGTAGCGGTGTTGTGGTTGTTGGTGTTCTCGTGAGTACCGTAGTGTAAGTTTACCTTGTAAGTTTTGGGGTGCATAGCGACAGTCTGGGGCCTCAATAAAATCACAGTATGGTTCACTAAGAGACGGAGTATCTTTTATTGCAAAGGTTTGGTCGGTTTTTTTGTTACGGTACACGAATCCAAACTAAATTATCTGCCCCACGACGATAAAAGGGACAATTATGTTTTCGTGAATACCATGGTAACTAAGTGATTGAATGATTAACGTTAACCGAGATAGGACCAAGGGAAGAGGGATGCGATGATTGAGTAAACGAAGCGAACGAAATTTCTCCAGACAAAAAAGGTACAAATGACGATTACACCGTCTGATCTTTTCTTCATTCACAGTCCTCTGAAAGTTGTATTATCCTTCCAAACCCAAACTGGTATAAGAGAAGCCGCCAAGTTTCAAAAAACGGTCGGCCTTCAAAGTAGTGATATCATTCAACCAGGAAAAGGCCGCCAAGGTTAATCCTATTAGCCAAGTTTATCGCACCGAATAATACTTTGGACGTTAAATGAAAACTTGAAGAGGACGCTACACGAACTCGTACTGAATTATCTGCCCCACGACGATAAAAGAGTATGCTTGTTATTAATTTATTTGGAAGCATTAGTGAAACGGATATTTGATTTTATGTAGAATTACTGTTCTCATGTTAATTCTCATAGGGTAGAAATACACGTCTACAGCTCATTAGGGAAAGTAGCCAGATCTAAATTTCGGCAGACAGGTAAAGGGTCATATGTGGAAGTGCCTTTTTCTAAAATGGGGGTTGCAGCTACCAGCACGTGGCCCTCTAGTTGCTTGTACGTGCTAAATTATTGTTGTAATTGTTGTCGAAACAGTTGGCAGAAACATTTAAAAATGTGCAATGCAACATTTCTAAGCCAAACGAATACGAATATACTTACAATTATTTGATAGAGATTTAAAAACAAGCAGACGATGGTGGCCGACAAAAACGAAACTGTTTCTTCTTCCAAAAGCGGTATGATGACGTCAGCTTGTTCCAGTTGGCAACAATCAACATTATGACTTGCTCCGATTGTTATTCGTGAACCACATTATTTATGCAATACGCCATTGATAAACATCAGTCGTCACCAATCTGGATATGCTAACCTGAGTTATTTGAGTGAACAATTCCAGCTTCATGCCGTGATTCAAATTAACCTTGTGAGTGAGCGAAACGAACCAACATCAGCATTTGGTAGCCAGTACACTCAAAATTGCGATTGAACAAACTTAAGCCTGTGAAACAAGCACAAACAATAAACCACAACCGTGCCACTTTGACTCAACTAACGGCAAATTGGGCACTGTCAAATATCGAAATTATGAATGACAACATCAATAGACATAAAATACCTCCGGACAAAACAGGTAAAGGTGATGATTAGACCGTGAAATTCTCTGTACATTAACAAGCCTAGTAAGTTCTGACCGTGTCAATTTCACTAGCGTAACGGCTAATTGGGCCACGGCAAATGTGAAAATTATGAATGAGCAAATTTACAGACATAAAATTCCTCCAAACAGAAAAGGTAGAGGGGACAATTAAACCGTCTGATCCTTCGTTCGTTCACAGTCCTATTAAAGTTGTGTGATATCCACCCAAAACCAAAACGGGTATAAGAGAAGCCGCCAATTTTCAAAAAAGGGTCGGCCTTTCAAAGTAGTGATATCATTCAACCAGGGAAGGGGCGCCTAGGTTAATCCTGTTAGCCAAGTTAATCGCACCTAATAATACTTTGGGCGTTAAATGAAAACTTGAAGATTGCTACCGCCAGTAACAATGTTCTAGTTTTCATTTAACTTTCGAACTACTAGTATAGGTGCGATTAACTTGGCTAACAGGATTAACCTTGGCGGCCTTTCCCTGGTTGAATGATATCACTACTTTGAAAAGCCGACCCTTTTTTGAAACTTGGCGGCTTCTCTTATACCAGTTTGGGTTTTGGGTGGATTGTTCTTACCCAAAGTTTATCAAAATACCCATACCAATTGATACAAGCATGAGTCAAGCAAGAAACCAAAGCTTATGGGGCACTGGTATAGCTACGAGCACTGAGGTGTCAGATTCGATAGGCGTCTTAGTTACAGCTGTACATTTCTGGCTTCTGTAGACCCGGGTGCGATCCTGGTGAAGGGAAGCGTATACGTTCGGGGTTTTGTCCGGTTGTTTCCCACTCGGTGCACGAGGGATTCCTCCGGGTACTCCGGTTTCCTCTCTTACGCGGCAAAAAACAACCGACAGGATGGTGGTACTTTCCACTTAACGTTTGCTGCTTGGGCCTTCAAAAAGCACAAGGTTTACTGGCCGAAACCTTCTATCTATTATTAGAACTTCACCAAAACGTCGCCCAAAAAAAGATCCATGACAAATTATCTAAACCAATCAGCAAAAAAAAAAAAAAAAACGAATAGAAAACAAAAATGAACCGAAACGGAAAGTGGATATATTTACTGCAATGCTTTTCAAACTTCGAAATATAAATATTCATATTTTTTTTCTTCGCTTTTTTTGCCAGTCGTCTTATCTTGAAATATTTCAATTTTTTTATTATTTGGTCGTGCAGAATTATACCGCGAAACGTGCAGCCGGCTTGTTTGTATGCAAATTTTATGACTGCGCCGAATTTCTGACGGAGATGAGAAGCTAATGTTGTGATGCTAACAAGATGCGGAGGCGGTGCCATAAAACGCATGCCTGGCATTGAGGTGAATTAGCAGCCAGGAAAGGAAATTACTACGAAATTGGTTTAGTAAAGCTGCACATTTTTTTTTGGGGGCGGCCCCGCTCCTGTGAAACTTTACTGAACGTAAAAACTAAAGCAGAACTTGACCACAGTACAGTTGAAAAATTTCGTTGCACAAACACGTAGCCCCCATTTATTTATTTATTTCTGGCGGAGCAAAGCGAACGAAAATCAGCATTATTGTTAGCAAATGTGTGCAAAAAAGGTACATGGATTACAAACAAAAACCTCAAGTGTGCCGTAAAAAAAAAGGGTTATATGATTGAAGTTTTGCTTTACTTGTTAAAATGTACACGGATCAAAAATTAGAATTTTGAATTTAAATAATCAAATGTACAATTGAGAAAATTAAGCGCTGTTTGAGCGCTGTTGTGCTTTAAGAATAATTTCAGAATAATTTAATTGTGTTTTTGGTTACGAATTCAATTATTCTTAAACCACAACAGCACTTAAACAGATGCAATTTTCTCAATTGTACATTTGGTTATTTAAATTAAAAATCATAATTTTTATCCGTGTACATTTTATGAAGTAAAGTAAAACTTCAATCATATAACCCTTTTTTTTACGGCCCGCTTGACAGTTTTGTTTGTAATTATTATACACAAGTTTTGGATTACATAACTTCCTGAAATTCCAATCAGTCCCTATTATATTTCAAGAAGTGTAGTCATTATCAGTACTTAAAAACGTAAATTGAAAAAAGAATCACCAAATATAATACGTGGTACATAAAGACCCAAAAGATGCAGAAATAAACACTGAACATTGAAAAACATTGAAAAAATGGTCAAAGCCAATTCCAACAATTAAAAACTCAAAAATAAACCTAACTTAAAAACTTGTAATAGAACTTAAGTGGGCTACGAAACACCTACAATAAGGAACCCGTGTTTTTAATTTGTTCCGACTTGTGCATAGGCCATGATTTTTTTCCTTGAGAATGAAGAACACTTAATTTCCTTCAAGAACGTCGCAATTTTCAGCGTTTATTTGTGCATATTTCGGCTATTTATTTACCACGTAAAAACGTTGCACGAATGCATTGTTGGCTTTGAAGCATTTGCCCGTTAAACATGAGCTCATCTCGATTATGGCATGTAAAACATCCAAGATATTCCTAGCAAAATTAGTCGTATAACCATAGCGGTTGAAAAGGACGTTAATTAGATTGTTTCCTATGTTATTTCACCCGTAAACAATGTTACTTTAAGTTGTTTTCATTGTCGTGTCGTCTCATTTTTGTATTGGGCTAGAATGACGTCATTTGGCCCAGCTTTGGCCGTTTCGTTGTGTCTTACCATATTCTTATGTGCAACAATGCGGTAGAAATAACACTGTTTTAACAATGTAACGAACGATATAGAAACAATATTACAACTGTAACAAGATTGTTAAAACATGCAGAGCAATGTATCAAAAGTTCTATCCCGTGTATAGGACGTCCAAAAAACCTAGATTTTCTTCCTCATAATGCTACAGTGTTCCTAACTAGGCTGAGGTAGGTCTCATCATA
>JAHWFP010148513.1:0-14863 GCA_023313725.1 Lithobius niger
AACAACTGTGCAATCTGGAAAGTCTAGGTTTTCAGTTAAAGCCTATAGAACATGAAGGCCAGAGCGTTCTTCAGAAGTTAAAGGATGGACGGTACGAAGTCAGACTTCCTTGGAGAGACAATAAAAATCCTGAACTAGAAAGTAATTGGGAAATAGTCCGAGAGCGGTTTTTGAGACTTATGAGTAAATTGCGTTGAGACAATGCTATGTTCCAGAGATATAAGGCTGCCATAGAGGGATATTTTTATTGGGTTGCGCTGAAGAGGTACCAATGGAGGAGCTTGCGTGTGTCACAACTTATTACTTGCCCCATACTTAAGGAGGACAGACAAACAACTAAAATGTGCATAGTTTGTGACACATCGTCACACAAGTTAAATGTTCCTTCATTAAATAACTGTTTGCATGCAGGACCTAACTTAAACACTGAGCTTTTAGCATTGCTCGTCTGATTACGAAGCCATAAGGTGGCAGTTACTGCTGACATCGAAAAGGCCTTTTTGCAAGTAGGCTTGAACTCAGAAGAACGAAAGGCAGCAAGGTTTTTATGGGTGCATCCTAGTTGGAAGAGAGAGAAGAAGATTCCAATTGTCATTTTTATAATGACACAGGTATTGTTTGGGGTTTCTCCAAGCCCATTTTTCTTTGCTGGTGCTGTACGACACCACGCCCAAGAAAATACAAATTAACACACAAGAAGACCAGCAATCTTTTAAACGACACCTTGTATATAGATGATCTTCTAGGTGGTGGAAGTTCAGAGGAAGCTGCATGGACTGCATACGTATAAGCTAAAATGATCATGCGGGAAGCTGGAATAGAACTAAAAAAATGGATGTCTAGCTCAGCTAAAATACAAAAACTTTGGTCCGAATTAGACGAGTCTCACGGACAGGTGAAGACTATTGTTATGACCAGTAATGGGGTAGATGTTCTTGGCCTTGTTTGGACTCCTTCAGAATACAAATTTCGAATTGATATCGACAAGATTCACACACTCGTAGGCAATAGGAAGCCTACGAAATGTTTAGTACTTCCTGGTCCTGGGCCCAGTGTACGACTCCGGCTTCGTACAGACCTAGGTTCGATCCTGGCGATGGGAAGTGTATATGTACGGGTTTTTCTCCGGTTGTTTCCCACCTGTTACACGATGGTTTTCTCCGGGTACTCCGGTTTCCTCCCTCATGAGGCAAAAAACAACTGTCATAATGGTGATACTTCTTCCACTTAACATCTGTCGCCTGGGATTTGGGTGGGTGGATGCCTCGTGCATCGTCTCTATATTATTTAATATTTATTTTTATTTACTGCAACCTGCCGCTAGTCTTTTTGGCCCCTTAGGTTTTTTATCTCCAGTAGCAGCAGTGGTCCTTTTCAAGAGCTGTGGCGAAGGAATATGCTATGGGAGGAAACATCACCTGAAGAGCTAGAACCTGTTTGAAAGAAATGGTGCCAAGGTCTTTCTGATTTAAGAAATCTGAACCTTCAACATCGTTAAACGTTATTACAAATAGAAAGCAAACCAGAATCCAGTAGTTGTACGTTTTTTTGTGATTCATCTGAACAAGCATATATCTAAGAAGGCAGTCATATATCTAAGAAGCGCAGTAGAAATTTCATGCTCATCTACTCTAGTCTTGAGTAAATGTCGAGTAGTTCCTCTCAAAAGAACATCATTGCCTCGACTTTAACCACTCGCTACTCTGGTTGGAGCGTGCACGGGCCATTACGTGATGAAAGCACTTCAGTTGAAAGAAGAACAGAATCCATGGTTTCGAGGACCACCCAGTCCCTGGAAAACTTGCGTTGGAAACAGAGTCGAAGAGATTCACCGTCTAACTGGTAATAGTAGTTCGGGATTTGTGTTTGGAAAGCAAAATCCAGCAGATTTGTTAACACGTGGAATTTCAGAAAAAAGTCTGGTATCGCGTCAACATTGGTGGTCTGACCCAGAGTAGCTAATTAAATTAATCTGAAGAGGATTAGCCTTGTATGCAAAATGAATCAATAGAAAATATGCCTGAAGTAAAACATAAGTTTGAGGTCATGCTCTTGACAGAGCAGGTTGGGGAATCATTGCTAGATTATTATAAATTCAGCATGCTGAGAAAAAATGTTCGTGTCACGGCATGGATTCGAAGATTCGTGTCGTCTTGTAGAAGACAACCTGCAAGTCAGCTGGAATTGACTGCAAAGGAACTACAAGAAACTAAAGGTTAAAGCTAAAGGTTTGCTTGCCTACAAGGATGATTACAAAAGGCAGAACTAGCTTTCATTTCACCCGCTTTTATAGCCTGGAAAATACAAGGTTGTTACTTTGTTCGTTTTAGATCGACATGAATGGCTCTTTCATGGTGGTATCAAAGAAACTAAAGCAGAATTACGGACAGATTCTGGATTCTTAGTGGCCGAATAGCTATTAAACGAATTTTGAAATTGTGCCTCATCTGTCGTAAAGGACAACTCGAACCTGCTCAGCAAATAGAAGCACCTCTTCCTGAGGACAGAGTATCAGTCAGCATTGCGTTTTCGACGACAGGCATAGATTTTGCTGGTCCCGTATATGTACGTCGTAGTCAAGGCGCACCACAGAAACCATATATTGCACTCTTCACGTGTGCAAGTACGAGACCCATTCATCTAGAATTATTGTCACACTTATCAACTGAGCATTTCCTACTGGCCATTTGAAGATTTGATTCTCGAAGAGGCATTTGTCAGACAGTATATTCAGACAATGGAAAAACATTTAAACGGACTATCAGAGATCTACAGTTACTTTGGAAAGCAATGGACACCCCTGAATTAAAAGTCTTTTTCGGTGAGGAAGACATTACTTGGAAATTCATCGTAGAAAAATCGCTTTGGTAGGGAGGATTTGGGGAACGGCTGGTACGTTCCGTCAAAGAAAGACTAAAGAAAACGTTGGGTAATGCTCTCTCGCATTTGAAGAACTGATGACAATCCTCGCTAAGGTGGATGCAATTTTGAACTCTAGGCCTATTATCAGTCTAGGTACTGAAGTGGAGGACGATCAACCATTAACGCCTGCACATTCCTTGGTAGGCTCCTGACTTACTGAATTACCACCACGAGGACGACGCTAAAACATAGCTGCTGAAAAGTCAATAGTTAAGAGATGTTGGAATTACCGAGAACGACTGCTAGATCAGTTCTGGGAAAAATGGTGAAATGAGTATTTGTTGGAGGGGGGGGGGGATTGAGGCTTAATGGCGCGTCGACAACTTGGTCATTAGCGCCAACCTCAGTCACAGTGCAGTGGTCCGGGTTGCCACTGCACCACACATTACAGAGATGTTATTCAAACCCCATATTTGTTGGAACTTCGCTCTTTTCATACAGTGAAAAATATAGTAAAGAAGACTGATACGCAAATCGGTGATATGGTGATCCTTCGAAAAGACAAAATGCCACGTCAGAAGTGGAAGACCTGCAGAGTAGAAAAAGTCTACCCTGGATGTGATAGAACAGTGCACAGCTGTATGGTGCGGATGGGTACTGGCAAACAATTTCGATGGCCAGTTCAGCTGTTGACCAACCTAGAACTTTAATTTACCGTTTGGTTGTTGCAGGGCCATCCAAAATATTTGTAATTTACGTTTTAATGAACTTAATAAGTTCATGGTGGGTAGTGTTAACGCGTTTATGACGCTATTGTTTGATTTTATTTTTTCAAGTGCGTGCTTGAGCTATGTTATAGTTTTTACATCTATCGTAACATGCTTTTCGTAAAAAAGAAGAATAAACGAGATTTAACGTCTTTTATGAGGCAATACTGTATGAAGGTAAATTCACACTACAACTAACCTAGATGGTTCTAAGATATGGACAAAGTCACCTGGGATGTAAGGGATAGGGATGCGGCATAGAGTTTCTGGTCCCCCTTTTCCTCTAGTGTAACTAAAGGGATCACGTAACTAGAGATTGTAAACATCGACGAAGGCTATGGTTTGAACAAATTAAGTAAAAGCGAAAAGAGATAGAAATATACATACATTTATTTTCATTTTAAATGTGAGTGAAGAAGTGGCCTCTAGTAACCATGTCAACAACATTAGAGTTGGTCATACAAAGTGTAACACTATATGTGAGTACACATCTCGCTCTACAGCCTCATTCAGTACAAACATTATTGCAATGAATACTCTTTGGAGTTCATTAAGTCCCCAAGTGAATAGAATCTTTTTTCACTAGTGGACTGGATTCAAACTTTCGTCAAGGCTGTAATCGATAAATTCATTCTTAAAGACACATGACCCACAGTGATAAACTGCTCAAACCATGGAATTCGACGTGCATCTGAGATACACCTTTGCATGTCATGACTTCTTGCCATCATGTCGCCACTGGGATAACGGTTTTATGCCATAAATGCTTTTATTAATTGCCAAATCTGGTTTTCTTTTCTAGGATGAATGAAACATTCTGGTTCAAGCATGCTGACTAAAGTGTCCAGTCGACTGTTGGTACGTGTGTAATGGTCAACATTCCAGTCCGTTCGTACCACCATGCTGATTACAAACGTTGATATGCCAGCAGTTTTATACGTTTTGTAATATAACTTTTGGTGTTGTTGTTTAAAGTGTTTTGCTACCAATCTTGCATTGTAATGGTACATTCTACTCATTTTGTCCCTCTTCACACTGAGTATCCACACCATTCTGCAACGTATATTCCAGGCTTCACATCATCTAGTTTTTCCATGCCCATTTGTTATTTTGCCTTCATCCTTGGTATTTATCACCACCAATTACTTGGAGGTATGTTGACTAAGAAATTTTATCGTAGCTAACTATTTGTCGACATGATGACCGAGTATCACCTCTTGGTAATTTATGTAATAACTATTGAAGAATGTGAAATGACAAATGCAGAATCGACATAATAATTATTATTATTAAAAAAGACACTCAAGCTCGACGCATAAAACGTTTAAAACATTGGTACCTAATATTTCGGAGCAATGCAGTGGTTGGCTCCATTTTCAAAGGTTAAAAAAAATAAAACAAACTTACACACTCAACAACCACCTTAACAGGTCGCCATGTTGAATAAATTGCTGCAGTGGTAAGGTGGCTGTTGAGTGTGTGAGTTAGTTTTATTTCTTTAACCTTTGAAAATGGAGCCAACCAATGTATTGCTCCAAAATATTAGGTATCAGTGTTTTAAACGTTTTATGCGTCGAGCTTGAGTGTCTTTTTTAACAATACATAACGCATTTTTCAATCATTCATACTGAAATTGCGACATAATTATAATTATAAATGTTAATAAAACGTTTAGGTTTCTACAAGTCGGTAATTATTTTTTCTCCATAGAGGATGATATTCATTATTGATATACTGAACCACCAGTTTAAAAATGATCTTGCACGTTTGCATGTAGTGCGTCTTCCTGGCTATTATTTCCCTTGAAACTGTTTTTCTGGCTTTTGTCATTCTACTTCTTATAAGTTATTCAGGTATTCAAACTACTTATTTCTTTTTTTATTCAAAATGCTTCTCGACTCTACTTCTACTTGTTCACTTTTTTTGTGTGTCCAGTGAACTTGCTTCCATTGGTTCAGCGCTTCACCAGCTGGTCTCACTTTTTTGATGCTATGGATTTGGCTAGGACCGCAGCAAAACTCCAAATGGCTACTTTCTTCTTCTATAATTTCATCTGGAGTGACCTGTTTTGTAGCTAATGAACTTGTCTCTATAGAGGTTCCATGTCATCCAGTACTTATACTGCTTCTTCAGTGTTTGACGCGAAACTCGTTCTATTTCTTGGTGTTGTCATAATTCATGATGTCATTGGGGGACTGCAGTGGGGCGCTCCACTTCAGCACTAAACATGCATGCTCCTCTTCATTTAATTTATTGCTTACTTTATTATTCTGGGTCTGCACGCTTGTAAACACCCATTGAGCTTTCATTTGGAGCTTACTTTGGTAGAAGGCTTGGTTGGTTTGTTGTTGGACGAGAACCCAGCTCTCATAATTGCTTGGGGTGCACTAACTATCGGTTTGGACGGTTAGGTGGTAGTAATGTCAGGGAGGAACAGAAGTGATATCAGGGGGGGATTGAGTGATATCACGCGTGTGCTTTTCACTAGGCTTGCCAAACCTAATTTCTTAGATGTCTGTATGATATGGGAGATGATACTGACCTCATTTTTTGTCAAGCTTGTGTGAAATTTTTGCTAAATAAAAACTTGCTCTTACAATATTCACAGTGTTTAACTTCAAACCCGAGGAATAAGAAGTCAGGAGCACTAACTTGAGTAAGAAGATTTCAACACTGGGTTTAAAAAGGTAAACATGCATCGAATTTCTATGTTCTACTGCACCGGATTTTTTTTGTCGCTACACAATTCAGGCAATTTTTCAATGCTGAATTTGAGCTATTTTACTGAATTTTAGTTAGGGACATGCAAACTGCTTTTTTAAATTTATATGTTGAGTGTTTCTTAGAAATTACCTACTTTCAGAAAACAACAATCGAATTTCGATTTAATCAACTTATGTTGAATTTTTAATGAGTCAATTAAATTGTCTAATAATAAATGTAATAGTTAATTTGTTTTTGAGTTCAGCTTGTACTTTCTTGTAGGTTGCTATAACATTTAGGATCTCATTAACATTTTTCTCTCCCTTCCCACAGGTATAATTGCCCGTTCCTTACACTACACTACTAAAGTTTGGGGAAAACTCCCCAAAATTGGCCCCATGTTCTCCCTTTTTTCAAACCCGGAACTTCTTTGCATGTGTTGTCAACCTGTCAAAACCTAGGTTTAGGATTTAACCAAAAAAATTGAACTGAAGAGTGTGTAGTTTCTTTTACTCTCCTCCAGGCCCAAATACCGAGCATATTGAATGGTACTGTTGGCATGTTCTTTTCTTGTTATTTTATTATTATGTTAAGAGGCCCTGAGTTTTAAAACGGCTGTGAGTGTTCTTGTAACTCATCAACTAAAGAAGAGTGTTGCTTGGGAGGTGATACAAGAACTCCAGATATTTCAGTAAATTAACCGGGAGTTCGTCCTTTAGTTGAATTGAAACTTAATAACACCATATCAGGTTGAGTATGGAATAGCAGAACTCCTTTTACTCTCGTAAGTACAAAAATGTAATGTGGTTAAATTAAATGGGAATTTTTCAAACTCGAACTACTTTCATCAATGCTGATCATTCATCACTTTCTGTTGAAGGTTGGGTTTTAGGGGAACAACTTTTAAAGGTAAAAAGCAAAACCATCCAAACTTAATTTAAACGACATTCCGTATGATTTTTTTTCTTGGTACTGATTTATTTGGCATATTTGGTATAAAAGTTGATGCAGGCCATGGAAGGACTTTCAGTTGTTTAAATTGTTTGACATTACAAGTAATGTATATTCTTTAAGTACATTCTACAAATTCTATAAGTGATATCCAGCCATGGGACTAAATTGTTCTCGAAGCCATTTGATATTATAAGAAAAAAATGACATTCACTGTTTATTTCTTAAATATAAAAATGTATTTAAACCAGTATCAGGGCATTGCAACCTTTGAATATGTACTTAAAATTAGAAAAGCCGTTTAATCACAGTGCAACATGCTACCCAATAAATCCTAAGAGTAAAGCTATAATGAATAAACTCATTAATCACTTAAGTTAAAGTTTTATGGAAGAAGATGAAGTCACGAATTGTTCCGATCCCTTCTTAAAACAGAAACTAGAAATTATCCGAATTAATGTATAACAGAGAATCATTTTGTGAATCTTTTACAGTTTTCAGTAGAATAAGTGGCACGCCCTTCAGTTCTCCACTTTGCTTTTGTGTGCAGATAAATTAATATTTATTTATTTACTTATTTATTTTAGTATCACAGACTTATTTATCTTGTAAACATAGTGTTATTTTATTTTATTCTCGGTTTTATTAGTATGTTGGTTTATTTCTTTTGTGTTGCCTCGTATGCAAATTCTGACTCATACCTCCACTCTTATAAACCCCCATTGAGCTATCAAACAGACCTTGTTTTATGAGAAAGCTTGGCCCATTGGTTGTTGGCTGAGTACATACTCGCTTGATTGCTTGGGAAAAGCTAATTATCGACTTTGACAATCTGGTGGCCTTAACGAGGACAGGAACACAGGTGAGCTCAGGCAAGCATTCTTCATTGGATTTGCCAGGCTCATTTCTTAGATATCTGTGTGAAATGACTTCGACTGACTCTGACTTATTGTCAAGCTTAGTTTACAATTGTAGAAAATAAACCTTTTCTCTTACAAATCCATGAGTGTGACTTCAAGCCCGATATCGACACACTAAGGTTGTCTAACTTGAGTAAGAAAATTGCTATGCAGGGGTTAATTAGAGAATTTCATGCGTCAAATGTACCATAAACGTTTATCTGGCAAGTTGTAAATGCTGAATTTGAATTTAATCAGGCACATGGAAAAAGATTTTTCTTAAATCTTTAGGAATGTTGAGTGCTTCTCTGGAAATTAAGTATTGTTCAATTTTTAATGTGTAAAGTAAATTGTCAATTGATAAACGGTAATAGTTAAGTAGTTTTTTAGTTTAATTTGTACTTGCTTAAGATATGAAAGTTGTTAAGTAGGTCACAATTATATATAGTATTTCATCCACTCCCATATCCCCGTCCACAGACATTTTCACAATCCATTATTTCCCGGTCTATACTCTAAACTTCAAAAGTTTTGGTAAAACTCCCAATAGTTCCCTAGCATCCAACTCTTCTTTTTGTCCTGATGTCTTTGAACTAGAAAACAAAGAATCGATTTGTTCAGGTGAGTTATTTGCACTGAAGTTAAACCTATTCTCTACAAATGCAATGTTTCTGGAAATTACTATGCATTTTTCTTGTTAATTCCATAATCGATAACAGAGGGTGTTTGGGTCACTGCCTAAAAATAGACATTTTACGCCTCTAGTTTGCAATTTATTTCGGATTTATTTCGGTTTAAAATGTTTGACTGTGGACAATTTAACCACATTTGTAACGGCTTAACAAATCTGTTATTTTTGTTAGTGCACATATTTCTTACATACGGCACAGTCATAATGAGTTCACCCAATAAATGTAGTAGTCAATTTGCGGAAAATATTGCTGCTCGTACTAATGACATCAGTGTTCTGTTCAATCGCTCTAACTAGCCATTACTTTCGGGATTGTATGCTCCAGAAGCTATGTGTTTACTCCTTTATCTTTAAAACAGGAGGTTAGGTTAGTGTTGGCATACGTATTGCAACTGCCACTTTTAAATTGTTTTAATTGGTTTCTCGTTTGATTTTCTGCATTTTGACGACATTTTTGACTTGTCGGCTACGTCTGATTTTTGTCTTAGTAGTAAACAACTCCGTAATCACAATACACCTGTTTGTGTTAGTATATAATAGAAATTTCCCTCTGAGATTCGGCCCATTTCTTCACTGCTGACCGTTTATTGCCTTGACCACAATTACTTTAACGGGAATGGGAAAACGTTAAAAACGTTTGGCAGTAGGGAACAATAGCTTTTATTTGGATAGTAACTGATGTGTTGGCCATTTTTTTGGTAATACACATTTATCCAGCACCCTCTAAAACATTTCAGAATGCATCATATCACTAGTAGCTTTGTCCCTACATGCAATGTTTGAAGGCTTTCTATGATAGGTCTTTTGACTTTGTTTCTCTCTAGTTTTCAGTTCAGCAGCATCAAAAAGAGCCACACAACAGTTTGATTCAACATTTAATTATTGTTTACTGTTGATAGAAACGAAAACAAAATAAAGTCTTTTTATGACATACAGGCGCCATACTATTAAGAAAGGCAGAGGTGCGGTGCAATCTGTGATTTGAAATCTATGTTGGATGATCATGGATTACTGTCAAAAATGCCAACTGAATAGTTGCTATCCCGATAAAAGAAAATATAGTACTAGATTTAGTCCTTAACTGGTGTTGCTGTTACTCGGAGGTGGTAGGGTGGGAGGATATTTGCATCCTTTTTCGTTAAAAAAATATTTTTTCTTCATTTTCTGAGCAAAAAATTGTCGGAATTTTTCATCATGTAACGTTTGGAACTGAATATTTTCAGCCTGTACTACGTTGTTTGGGGTATGAGGGAAGGAACTGAACGTGTCATAAGTCATTCTTCATTTTTTAATCTTTTTTGTATGTATTACGTGTAAAAACAGGCGCGAATGATTTTTTTATTTCAAAAGCAAGCCTACTTGAGTAACATATTGTGGGCGTAGTGCGATCAGCCAAAAGTAAGTTTACTGTACATAAACTCTGACTGCATAAACGTAGATCAGTAGTGCTATATCCAGATGTTTATTGCAGCGTAGTTCATAGCTCGTATAGCTCCGAGCTCCTTTACCAATGAAATATTATCCTGGTCAAGCATAAACGAGTGCTCACACCCAAGGGAAAGGGGTTTTGAACATAACTGAATCTTTCATGATAATCAGGATGAATTTTACAAATTACTAACAGATTTTTTTACACATCTATAGGCAAATCAATTTTCATCCGGTATTTGCTTTGAATAATTCATTTTCTTTCTAGCTACATCAGCTGTAGAAAATTATGATTACAAAGTAACCAGTAGTTGTGTGAACAATAAAACCTGCTCCTACCCTTGGAAAAAGGGAGTTTTCTTTCTTTGTGCATGACATTAATGGCGAGTTTTTGTTAGAAAGGCAAAATTCATGCTAAATTAAAATTAGAAAACAAAAACGAACTCGTTTGATGTTTAAGGTTAGATTTAACTGATCCGAAGTCAAAACAGCAAAGAAAAATAAATAAACTTTCCTGTAAGGTTTCGTATACCGCAGTGTTCGTGTACTGTTTAGTCCACGTGAAAGCTTATTGTGTATTTACAGGTTTTTACAGTTTTTGCGTTAGAACACCATAGGTCAGATTGGGTAATTCTACTTGGCTAAACGACATCGCTGAAAAATCATGAAAAGCATAGTCTTACTGTGCTTAACACGGACGTACAGTATAAGTAATTCAGGGTTCATGTGAATCCTTGAAAACCTGGAAAAGTCATTTAAAAAAATTTTAAATTACCAGTCGGAAATCTTGAAGATTAAATCTTGAAAAGTGGTGTATGTATCAATAGGATGAACGGAATGAAGATGACCTGACCTGAATATTGCTGAAAAATTTCGCTCTGAAAGTATGAGAGTGTGTACCGTGTATCACTAAATAAATCTTGAAATAATTTAGGAAGTTGGGATAAGGTTTTAATTTTACTTACGGAATGGATGAATACAGCCGTAAGTTTCACGTGGACTAAACAATACAGGAAGACTGTGGTATACAAAACCTTACAGGAACGTTTATTTATGTTCATTTGTTGTTTTGACTTCGGATCAGTCAAACCTTACCTTAAACATCAAACGAGTTCGTTTTGTTTTCTAATATGTGATACTTTGACATACCAAGTTGGTTTTCTATGCTCGCTGCAAAAACACTGAATTTCGCTCGCTTCGCTCGCTCATTCAGTGCAAGTCATGCTTTTGGAAGTTGGTTTCTCCGCAGCTCTCTTTCAGCAGCTTTTGGCAACAGACATTTTAGCTTTAACACGGGAGAGTGTTATGCAATCATTATAAAAAAATATTAATTCGTAATATGGATAGTGCCTCCTCTTCAGCTCACCAGCATTGTTATCATTTGCTTAATCTTCAGTCTACGTCTTGGTCTAGCGTTTGCTGATTGGCAATGTTGCATAAATACAATGTTAAAAACAATGTCAAATAATAAAACGGATCCTTCAGGGCCCCGTAACGGGACGACCAATTGTAATTTCTATTTCTATAAAGGGCATAGCTCCGGAAGAAGATCTTTCAAATGAGCTAATAACCAGTTTTGTAAGACAAATAGTTTGGTATGTAGAGAGCGTAGTAGAAACCTGTCGTGCCAACAAGAAGAAGTACAAGAAGCCGAAAATGAAAATCACGATTCCAGCTCAAGTCCAGATTTCTAATGTGACAAATCGGAAATTAATGAAAGTTGGTACACATGTTCACCAAATCCAAGAAAGCTGTATTCTAAATTTGAGTTGAAAATATTGAATATATAGCAGAAAAATTAAGCATCGAAATTTTGGCTTTAACATGGGAGGTTGAGGTCAAATCTTACAGTAGAATAGGACCCTACTTCATGAGAACAATTTCTGTTGTTTCCAGGATGAAAGGCCAAATGAGCTGAGAAAATTCTTCAGAAGAAGTTGGTGTTCAATATAAAAGCGATTCAGAAGGTTTGTGTCAAAAACAGTTATTTTGAAGTAACTTTAGTTAGTAAAACTTGAATAGTTCTTGAAGAAAATTTAGTCAAGAATATTACTCATAACTCGTTTGTTTCTTGAAATTTCAATTCAGGTGATGGTTGAAATTTGCAAAACCCTGCTCGTCACGCAAATTCAATCAGGAATTCATATGACGAGCTTTCTGATGAACGGTTTATAACCATTATGGATTGCTTCGGTTGACATAAGGATCGAAGAAAAAAAGAAGAGTTGCAAACCGAAAACCTGTTTTTTAGCGCCATTTTTGGAATGCATTAACGAAAATCGGACGATTTTTATTTATTTTATATTTTCTTAAAAAAATATTACTAAAAATTTCTCCTACTCCGATTTTGTTGAATCTTTTGGACGGTTTAGAAGTTACAATCGGAAGAGCTTTTATTAAGGACCATTTTTTTTTGTCATTTCCGATTTTTATGCCATTATATCATAAGGCTAAAGTCAAAAAATATTCCTACTAAGTTTCATTCGTATAGGGCAGCACTTTGGGTGTCGATCGTAGATAGACGAACAGACGAGACGAATGACAAACTCAAAAATGCAAAACCGAGAGCAACTATCTTTTTCTGATGTAGTAGTTCTGTATGTTGCTGGCTTTTTCCTTCGCTGACAAGAAATGACCTTTCGGTCTTTATCAGTTACATAAGTGGCGAATTTGAATGAGAATGTTTCCGTTTATTGTTATTTGAATAAAACATTAAATGAAGAAAATTGTACGTCAAAGGTGTTTGCATTAGGTATAATATCAATGGATAAGTAGTTCAAAAGTTCTAATCAAAAACAGGTGTTCTTTTTTAAGGGGAAGGAGATTTTCGTCACCATTTTTATTTTTACAAAACCATGAATGAAAGTTCTTGAAGAAAATCTAATTCGAAATAATTGACTTGTGGTCAAAACAAAGGATGATATAGAAGTCACAAGCCAAAAATGGTTCTTTGGCTGCTATTTTTGTTTCCATCTGGTTTTGTTTATTTTGGCCAATTTGTCTAAAACCATTTATAAATAAAAAAATAAACAAGCCACTTTGTTTTAACAGCTACTGATCAGGCAAGGAACAGCTAAGCAAAGTCACATGGGTGAGACCTTCCTCATATCCAAGATTACGTCATTAACTCGGATGATAAGGATGACAAATCAAAATGTCTAGATTAACAAACAGTGGCAACCATGAAGCATTTGAATTGTGCATGAGGCGACAATTTCGTATATACTTCGTTTAGTCGGAATTCAAATAACATTCCTTTCAAGTTTAGTACAAATCCATTTACCTGTGACCAGTGCACTACCTCTAATTTTACGCACAAGCACCTAAAAAATGCTTACATAGAAAAATCAAATAATTATACCACTATTCAGCATTGTTTGAAATTCCTACCAATTTTAGTTCGAATCACTTCATGTCTGGCTGTGCCTGTCGAGTAAGGTGACACACAGACAAAAGAGTAAAATTCCATATCACTGAGTTAAAACATTACCTGATTCACTTTGCTGACTCGGTCTATGATTCTTTGATTTTCACCCATCATTATAGCCCTGTTATTGTCAACTTTGAATTTTACTGGTAAATTTAGGTGAGTTTTAGATGTACCAGATTACATGAAAGAAAGTTCAATCAATACCAATGAATAGATCATCGATGATAGGGGCTTCTTGCCTATGGAAATTCACCAACAATAGCAACAAAAGCCAGGTCTTCAGTTCCAAAATATACTATTATATCTGTTACCTTTTGCTTTATTCAAGCCTATATTTTATGTAACATTTTAAATAATATGTAATCTATGTCGTCCTTATTGTTAATAAATTATTTTTCTGAAAAATAAATTACCATCCACAAAACGAAACGAACTAACTGTAAAATGTATGTTTTATGAGGCTACTGTTATGGTCTTTATCACATTTTTAATGAAAACACATTATTTTTAGCTTATAAGAGATATGACATCCTTCATTATTTGCACTCATGTTCGTAGATGCACATTATACAGATATGAAATCACAAAACCGATATGTGCATTAATGTATGAAAAAAGTGGGAATGATGCAAATATGGTGGACGCACAATAATTTGTAATGTAAGGTGTTTTTATTATTTTATTTTTCGTCTCTCTGGAGATGGTGTCGCCCATTTTATTAATAAACACTGAAATATAAGGTTTTAGCACGATTTTCGCCTGTGCTAATGGCTCAGTTGCCCCTTCATACAGATGAAACTGTATCGTGTTCACAATTCATACTGATGTAATGCAACATTGATTGAAATAAATGGAATGTGCATAAATTGTACTTGCTGTATTTGTGCGTGAACGACATTTTTCTTACCTGAATTGTCATATCTTCGGCCGATGTACTTATTACATATATGCGATTAAAATATAATAAAATACTAAGGATATCAACAATTTTCTCAAATTTAAAATCATTAGTAAGTAGTTCGTAGGACGATATGCACAAAAAGGCTGACCAATCAACAAGCAATAAAGTGATCATCAAAGCGAATGTACGCTGTACTGAATCTGCCAAATTAAGGAAACGAACATATTGATG
>JAHWFP010148515.1:0-12083 GCA_023313725.1 Lithobius niger
CAAATTTCAAAACACGACGAGCGTAAGAGTGATGTAGTTTTGAAAAATAAATAACCTGGAAGCCTGAGGAAGGCAGTAGGAAGGAATTTGGTCTCAAGTTCCTTTAGAGTTGTCGAAAATTTGCTGGATATTGCTAAAATATTATGTCGGTGAGATCGTGCGTAAAAAAATTCTGGATTTTTTTTAGAAAAAAACTAGCGTGACGTTTTCCTCGCCGACCCTCCCGACGAGTTCTCGCTCCTCAAATTCCATTCAAGCCACTTGGCTACACTGCGATACACTAGCGTGACTCTGATTGGCTCTTTGAGTGGCTCTAAATGAATGCATATTTTTCCTCATAGCTAATTACTGCAAGACTTTCAGATTCATACAATAGCATTTTCGGAATCAGTGGATTATTCTCTAGTTTTTCATAACGAACGCAAGTTTCCCAACTTTTGTGAGAAATGAACGATCGTTTCTAGCGGTGATTTAGCTCTGTGACCTGTGTTGATCGGAGACGAACAATTGCGCGATTGGAACCTAGTCTGCCTTCCATTTCATGGCCCTGATTATTAAATGCATTCCTATCTAAGTGCCGATGCATTTTGTTTGTCTAACAATTAAAATATTTAGCTAAACTGAGTGACGAACCGATCGAGTACAGGGATACGCAGCGGCTTGTTTATGGCGCAATCTTGCCTGAAACGTCATCATCTCCCTCTTCCTGATTGGCTGCCAGCAGAGCGAGCCGAGCGAGGTGGCCTCGCTAGCCGAAAGACTCTTAAGCCGAGTAGAAGCGCGCGAGACGGCCTCGCTTGCCTGGGCGAGAAGTTGTAGCTAGTGTATCGCGTATATGGAGTTTGCTGCGCTAGGCCACACTTTGCAGCTTTGGTCTCGCGATACTCGCTAGCTGGCTGGTCTCGCGTAAGTGGAGTTTGGGCTTTAAGTCACCCAGCAACGGTGATGGGGCAGGGAAGGGTAAACGTACCGTAGGTCTTCACTCGGAGAGAAAATCCGATGAGACAGCCGGTAATGAGCCCAAGTCCTCTCATGAACTGTGGGCAACAAGGGGTTGACTGTGGAAAAGTCAAATGGTGAACAAATTCCCCTAAACCCAACCCAGGGCAGGGAAGGGTAAACGTACCGTAGGTCGTCACTCGGAGAGAAAATCCGATGAGACAGCAGGTAATGAGCCCAAGTCCTCTCATAAACGGTGAAGTGAGGAGGAAATGTCCCATCTCCCCCAGTCTCGTCGCGTGCCTAGCAACAATGAGACAGGGAATGGGAAAAAGTACAAACGGGCGGCAAGGGATCAACCGAGGAAGAGTCAAGTGGTATAGCGGAGTCCACTAAATCCGACCTACCCCCTAAAATCACCCAGCAACAGTGACGGGGCAGAGAAGGATAAACATTCCGTATGCTGTCGCTCGGAGAGATAATCTGGTCAGGCTGCAGGAAAAGAACCGAATCCTTTCATGGACTTGAGAAGTCTACAGGAGAATCCGTCCTGGATCTCCCAGTCTTGTTACAGGCTTAGCATCATTGAGACAAAAAGGGAAGGGCGACAAGGGAGTGTATCCCTTGTCAAGTGACAATAAGGCAGAGGAATGAAGAATATCTCGTAGCAGTTGTTAAACGGATAATAAGGAAGACTGATACAACCGTGGATATTACGCGGACCCACGGCAGGAGGTTAAAGGTGACTTACGAAAGTCAAAGTGTTACACACCCCATCCGCATCCGGGAAAAAGAAAGGCTGATTAGGGAGTAAACTGAAGAAGGAACGGGAGAACTGTCTCGTCACATGCCTACCAACAATGTGACGAAGGGAAAGGAGACAAAATATAGTAAATCTTGTCTCCTGTCTCCCAGGCCCATCGCATACCTGCAGCGATGAGACAGAGTTAACCGTTCGACTGTCTCTGTCCTGTCATCTGTCTTGCTACAGACGAGATAAGAGTCTCGTTTCCCCCCACATTGTCTCCCGCGACAATGAGTTAAAAAAAAAAACAAGAGGCAAGGGAAGACCGCAGGGATGCGGCAGGTATGCACCAGGAAGATAAAAGACCCAATGGAAAGTTATCTGTATCACACACCCCGTCCGAATCCGTATGAAGACGGGAGGGCGGAGTGGGAGCCAAAATCGTCATAGAGACATAAAGATAGGGAGGCATAAAGGCTCGCCTACCCCAGTCACGCCTGTTTCGCCAAGGGGTCAAGGAGTCGTAAACGTATCATCTCTCCCAGGATCGTCGCAGGAACAGCTTCAAGTGTATAGGGGACCAAGGGGAAAGGAGACCTGCACATTGGATCGTCACAGACTTTATGACAGCGAAACGAAGGTCACAGGTAGAAGGAAAGACAAACATCCGGGCTAGCTCAAGTTCCGCACTAGCCAGGTGTGTCGCAGAACTGAAAAAAAGAAAAAAATTAGAGACATGGGGAAATACGTCTCATCTCTCCTCGTCTCATCACATGTTTAACAACATGCTACGGTGGCAGAACCTATAAGGAGAAGGTGGGACGCTTCACCCTTGTAGCACCGTTCGGGCTGGCAGCATCCAGATTTCTGGTATTTGGCATTTGAATAAGAGAGGGACCCGTCCCACTCCCTTTCATAGTTCACTTCCGGACACAAGCGCAGCAGTGATTTTTTCGGGAATTCTAGAAGTACGGTCAGAATAGCAGAGTAGTCTAAGGCGCAGGTTTAAGGTCTGGTCCTCGAAGGAGGGCACGAGTTTGAACCCCACTTCTGACACATTTTTTACTGTATGGTGTTTTCCGAAAGGTGTCCCCGAGGAAGCTTCAGTGCTACAAGGAACCCACGTTTCACTGCTGCTGCACCAGCTGAAAAAGGAGCTTATGAAAAAGGCACAACTGCATCCCATACGAACCACCCGTGCAAATAACGGCCTCGTCCCTGGAAGGGCTGTTTGAGAAAGCCTATCATTTTCAGCGATAAGGGCAACTCTCGGCCGCTGAGGCTTTAGCGGCCAGGCAAAAAGAACCAAAGACTTTCTCCAGTGACATCGTGTAGATGAGGCTGCGTCCTGGGATACTCTTCATCGGCACACGCTGGGATGAAGATCCTGAGTTAAGAGACCGCTCCGAGTCCGGTTTGATTCAGCACTCGGTATTATCCTTCACCCGAACCCCTCTTTTCTGCACTGTAAAGGGTGGAGACTTACCTACAGCATGAACAGGAACGGTGGTTCTGGAGAGGTTTTTCGGGCATACTCCAATTCCTAACTGATTCGGCAAGGAAGTATTATGAATGTTGATGGAATAGGTGGTCCCTGTGGTGCAAGGATAACGACTTGACCCATGCAACCCAACTGTTCAGGTAATGGCTTCCTTCTTGGAAGATTTATTCGAATGAGGACTTGCCACAGCTTCACAGGATACCGATCAGTCATTTATTTAGCCTTCAACTGTATAGGCAACCAGAGCACGACGGACCACCCGGTGGTCCCTAGACTTACAGCTGCATGCCCAAACGCCAGACCATGGACCCGATGGCTTCTTACAAGTGGAATAATCCACTTGTGTTACAGGATTAGTCTCGTCCCCCGCACGACCCTATGTTTCAAGCACCCCTCAGCTACGTTTCTCTGAAGACGGTATTCTTGGTGGCGGCGACATCTGCAGCCAGGCAGAGTGGAGTCGCAGCTTCCTCCCGGGACGGGAGATCCCTTCGGTTCAGAAGGGAGCGATCCTTCGTGGCCCTCTCCGGCCCTGTTCAGGGCGAAGAACCTGAAACCGGGCCAATCACGCGAGACCTGTAATAATACATGGTTTAGGGAATTAGCTGAAGGAGAGGAAGAAAGACTTCAATTTCCGATCAAGGAACCGAGACACTATCTGGCAAAGTCTTAAAGTTCCACGGAAAAAAGGAACACAACGAAAAGGGGCAACATCCCCCCTCTTCCCGGACGTAGACCTCAACACAGACACGGTACGCGATGTAGGTCTACCACCTCAAAAAATTGGGGATAAGACGAAGTGAGGTGGGTAGAAGGGCATACGACCTCGAAACCCGTCACGTAGACATAACCCGAGCATGTGAGAGCGCACGAAGCTGGAACACTGGCTGCCTCATGGGCCTACGAATGAGGCACACTACTAGATGAATGGTAGCCTGCTCCGGAAAGCTTAGAACTACCTCCATAACCCACTACCTCAGGGATAAGAGGGGCTGCAAAGGAAGGAAGAGGTGCAAAAACATATCGTGGCAGGCCAGATATTCAAAGAGTGAGAGGAAAAGGAAAAGACACACTTCTATAATAAGTTACATTCGTAACACAGTGTCGAAGCATGAGAACCTTTTCTTGCAACAAATGGGAAATCATGCCCACCATCCTGAGTGACAAAGTCGGCATGATAACTGAAGGTAAGTATTTTGCAGATAGTAAGAAACGAAAATTTTAATACACATTAAAATTAGTTTTTACTATCAAATAAATACTTACCTTCAGAAAAAACCCTACCCGCCTCCCCGCTTCACGATTGCAAGAAAAGTTGTATTCTTAGCAAAAGTGATATGAGGGATACTAGATGGTGGCCCAGCCTCTGCCAGTAGCTAGAGCAGCGTGCCAGGCGGGAGTTGCATGCAACTGAATTTTAGATTGATGTTTAAAATGCGGTTTTAAAGTTTTGGACAGAGGAAGCTTAAATAAAGTGATTTAAGCATGATAACTGAAGGTAAGTATTTATTTGATAGTAAAAACTAGTTTTAATGTGTACTAAAATTTTCGTTTTGAACTTATGACAGGTCTTCCATTTAAATTTAGGTGAATCTTAAAAGCAACCTTAATGCTCAGCTTTTATCCATTGTTAATATGAAGATGGAAAAATCCATCATGTTTTTTGTTCAAGGCCACTCTCATGCCTGTGATCAGTTCTGAGAGCATAAACTTAAATATGCATTTAACCTGATAGAAGATAGGCAAAGTATTAATTAGTGTCACTATCAAAGGCCGAAAAGTTCTATCCGAGACATTACGCCGATGGATTGCAAAATCTCCCTTGCATGTTGGGTCAAGATACCGCACTGTGCTAGCTTCTGTCAAAGAGGTGTTAATTGTTACTACCTTGAATATGCTGCAGAATGAGGGCATTCCAGTGGGTTGTGTTGACCTGGTTAAGAAGTACATTTGCACTAAGGGCTTATAACTGAGGTGTAAAAAAAAAATCGTAGCTTCTCATCCACTTGAAGTAAAGGAACAAAACCTGTCATTTTTTCCGTTAATAATCTGGCTTTTAGTTTTATTATAGTTGGCTGGAAGTTTTCGATCTGACCAGTAAACAATGATTACACAGCGGGTGCATTTGGGCGCCCCTGTCCCTAAACTGTTAACATCGTACAGTACGAGTTTTGTAATAACCATAGGCAGACCAAAACCCTTTAAAACAAATCTTCTGCTCCAGACTGAGTAAGAATATTTAAAAATGCTGGACAGTTGAACTTAGTAAGAGAAAACCCAAACTTTTGACAAAGGCAAAGCTGATGATTTATACGCCTCTTACTAATTATATTTTGAATTTGTTTGCTGCCCATGTTACTGTCTCCCTAAATTTAAGCTTGAATGCAGCTAACAACTGGTGGTTTTTACTGAAAATCATGTATAACTATGTTAAGGCAAGTTAAACCACTTTACCCCAACCCATTGGGTAAAGTTGTTACAATTCAATGCTGTAAAATAACCTTTCTTATGTGCCCCTTAGAAAATGTACAATACAGTAAAACCTCAGTTATCCGAACCCCGATTATCCGAACACCGTGATTATCCGAACTGCCCTTGGCCAAGAAAACCGGCATAAAGAAAATATCAATACTTGCTGAACCCAGGCAATTTTGGAATGCTAACAGCCACTGGTTGTTCTTCCACAGTATTTTTTACCAACTCCAAAATCTTTTTTTAATATTTTTTTTATTACTGTGCAAGTAAAGTTGTTATTTAGCCTCAAATATTGCTGATCGTCAATAGCACTCCCGCAATCTGTCGCGATCCGCCATCATTGTCTCCTAACCGGCCATTCACAAAGAACGTGCTCACGCTAGTTCCAATGAGGCGACCTTGACTCGCTTCCCATGACGTCACATGATGACTGGCTCCCAATGCCACGTGCCACAAATGAACCAATCTGAGAACCAATCGGAAATTGTAAGTCACGATACTACAGAACGCGCCAACGTCTGAAATGGAGCAGTTAATTGGAGGAAAAGGCGATGACGTTGATGGCAGCAGGAAAGGGGATTTCCCCGGGATTCCCAGATTGCAAACGTGACAAGATGGCGGCCGAACAATGCTTGTTTAATGAATTAGCCTCTGTTCGCTTGAACCAAGAGCTATTTTCAATACACAGAAGCAATTTCACGTTAGCTTTGACGACATAAAAATACTAATTAAGGTATAAATATATATTATGATTAGGCCTACCGCAAGAATTACTGCCTGCATAGAATGATTTATACCAAATCAACGTTGATCGTTCATAGGGACTTTTTTTATTTTTTTATTTACGGTACAGTACCATTTTAGTTTGATCGATTAATGCGATTAAACTATTTATTAGCAAAATAGTTTAATCACAATCAATTACTTAACTGAATGGCAATCTTGAAAATATGAATAAAGGTTGTTTATAGGTAAATAATACCTGTCTTGCCTGCAATTTTTCCCTTGCATGTAGTACGGCTGGTTTATTAACATTAATCGATTATCCGAATTTTCGATTATCCGAACTACCCTTGGTCCCAATTAGTTCGGATAATCGAGGTTTTACTGTACCTGTAAATTCTAGAATGCTTGTTGTGAATGTGTCTTTCGCAGCAACAGCATTGGGTACAACGGCGCTCTGCTTAGCTGTTGCCTTGTCGTCTACCCTTCGCTGATTGTCGCCCGTCAAGCTCTTCATTGGCCCAGCGACAGCAACGGTATGTAGCCATTGTCATCCTGTGCAACTTCACTACGTGGGCACAGTGTCGTTTTTCGCCTTCCCTTTGTTGGCTTCGACCTTTCACTGACTGGCGTCCTTCAAGCCCTTCGTTCATCTAGCAACAACTACGGGCACGCTGTTGTTTCTCGCAGACCCTTCGTCAACGTCAACCCTTAGCTGGCTGTCATCCTTCTCCCCTCGTCACTCCAGCGACAATATGGTATGATCCAAAGGCTCTCCGAAAAAGGCTCCTTCCTGGAAGACCACTCCTTCGCCCTGCCTGCGCCTTGTCTCTGCTTCCCAACCTGTCGGTCCCTTCGGCCACCTGTTGTCCTTCGCGCAAATGTTGTCCAACCCGTGCATTTGTCCTCAACGGTCGCAGCCTCTTCTTGTGGCATCTGCCGTTCGCCAGCCGCTCGATGGCACTACTTCTGACCCAACGTCTCCTGGCCCTTGTGACATTACCTGTGGCTTCGGCTCGTGAGCCTCCAGTCCTCAGGCTGTCCTTCACAAGATACTTGCTCCACACTGCAATGACAAGTATTGTTCCAGGAATGCGACAGGGAGCTTCGTCACTCTCGCTTGCCAGCTGAAGCTCTTGTAGATCTCTGTCCGGTTTTTCCTACTGCTCTTAGGCCGTCTCCAGTACCGGCCGTGGCTCCTGCTTCTCAACTTCCTCCAATGCACATGCTTATGTACGAAACCATCGTCATGTCCTTTGCTGTCGTCCCCTTCACAGATCACGTCTTCCACCCAAGACTGGGGCGCAGCGTCGTCTTCAGGAGAGGCCCTTTGCAAGTGCCTTTGCTTCTTGACTGTTCTCTGTCACCCAGCACAAAGTCGTGTCTTCCAACCATGAATAGGTTGCAGCGTCGCAAGGGTCGAATTTCCAAATTTTGAACCGGTGCAAATTTGCACCCCAAATCTGTTACTGAGGTGCAAAAAAAGTCTTTGGAGTGCAAAACCAAAATGTAAACCAACAATGTGGTCTCCTATTTTATAGCTATCGAAAATTCTGATTCAGCATCTCAATAATATGTACTGTTTTCCTGCATTTTGCTTAAAAATGACTTAATTTCGCGATTCAACTGAAAAACCTATACACATAGTTTAATCAAAAGTAGTAAAAACTGGAGTTTAACTAATTTGAAAGGAATGGTGCCACAGGAAATCTAATTCCAAGCTGTTTAAAATGCCGCAAACCGCAAGTCTGTTGCTTGTGCGGTTCAAAAGTTGCTTCTGGAGTGCAAAGTGCGATTTTGGAGTGCAATTTGCCCCTGTGCATCCGAATATTTCGACCCCTGGCCTCGTCTTCAGGAGTGGCCCTTCGCAAGCAACTTCCCTCCCTGTCTGTCATTCTGTCGCTAAGCAAGGAAACGGCTTCGCAACTTCCAGTCCGACAACGATGAACAACCCAGGTCACCTACCCTGCGTCCCACCCTTCGCTGTCCATGGGTCGGGAAAAACCTGCCTGCCCATGCCGTTTCCAGCCTTTCGTCCGGGAGTAACGGCATCTTGCATCCTGCTACGGCAACCAGGGACAAGGCACTGTCCACAGCACGGCTCCGACCTGCCTTGGTCATTCTTCTCTGAACAATGTGTCGCCTGACTTCCGTCAACCTTGGTACGTCACAAGCACTCATCGCCATCATAACCAAGAATGACAGCTTGCGCTCCAGCATTAGTCACCGGTCCCGACTCATCATGCCTACCAGCCCTCGTCGTCGACTCCGCACCAATGTCTCCTGTCGCTTGTCTGAGCAAAGAAATAGAAATAGACGGTGCTTGAAGCAGCCCACCCCCCTCCCCCCAAACCCCAAAGAAGTTTAGACGGCCAGTTTTTGAGCCTCGACACTTTGACCAACTTTCCGTACCTTCCGTAATGCTACGAAGCAACTAGACCTCATAGCATGATTTGAAAGCGGTGAGTGACGGAGCACAAACAACAGATTAAGGGAAGGGAGTTCCAGGGTTGAACAACCCTTTCCGTGAAAAAGTGAAAGCGTAATTTAGTCCGAGATACAGTGCCAGAAATACAGAGTGGGTGGCCACGAGTGAAGTTGACATTTGAAATGAGAGAGAGAACAGGGTCCACATCGAGAAGATTGTGAATAAGTTGGTAGGTAAGTATCATGTCGCCACGATGAAAACGATCATGAATGGAGGAAAGCCCAAGTTTACGTAGGCGATCGGAATAAGGTAAGGAACGAATAGTGTGATACCATTTGGTAAGGCGACGTTGGCAGTTTTCGAGACGATTAAGTGAGTAAAGATTGTAGGGACGACAAATTTGGGAGCAGTAACCAAAGACTGGGAGGAGAAAGCTTTTATATAAAATAACAGACAGGGAGGGTGTAAGGTTGGAGAACCGTTTCAGTACAAAATGGGCTGTACGAAAGACTTTGGAGATGACATTTTCAGTCTGAAGGTTGAAATTTAGAGCGTTATCAATAAGGATCCCAAGGTCAGGATGATTAATAAAGGAGTGATAGGTTTGCCAGAAAGATAGTAAGGAAAGTGAGAATTATTATTCCCAAGGTAAAGGACGTGATATTTATCAGTATGAAAAAGATGGGAATTTGTAGAGGCCCAGTGTGCAACACGTTGGATGTCTTCTTGAAGTAATTTGCAGAAAACAGAGTCAGAGAAGATTTTTAAGTCATCAGCATAGCAGGCATTAGGAGAATGAATAACAGAAGGTAAGTCAGAGATGAAAATATTGAACAGGAGGGGACCAAGAACGGAGCCTTGAGGAACACCAGAGGTAACGTATAGCCAAGGAGCGGAGGAACCACGAAGGACGACCCGTTGCCGCCTAAGGAGTAGGTAGGAGTTAAGCCAGGAAATAATGCCAGGAGAAAAACCGAAAGTAGTAAGTTTGGACAAAAGCTTAGCATGTGAGACAGTATCGAAAGCTTTACTGAAATCAAAGAAAACAAGGTCACATGGTAGACCAACGTCAATAAGTTTGGTAATGGGATCATACGTAGAGAGAAGATTGGTGAGGCAAGAACGTTTAGGAAGGAAACCATGTTGGGTGGCTGGAAGAATATTGAGTTGAGAACGTTCATCAAAAAGATCAGAGTAGATTAACCGTTCAAGGATTTTTGAAATGGACGAGAGGGGACTTTTAAGTCTGTAAATACTAATTAGTAACAAGAAAAGGGGAACCCGATTTATGAATTGAAGTGATATGAGCATCCTTCCAGCATGAAGGAAAGGTACTAGAAAGGATGGAATTGGAGAAAATGTGAAACAAGGAGATGGAAAGAACTGGCACAAATACGAAGAAAAATAGGAGGAATGTTATCAGGACCTGAAGATCAGTCTTCCTTAAGGGATAAGAGAGAGGAAAGAACATCGGTCACACTAAAATGAACGACACCAGCTGCAGGTGGAATAGGATTGCAGGAAGATGCAGGAAGGAAAGTTGTGCAGAAAAAATGATTTAACTTGGAACCAATAGTAACATCATCAAGGGAGAAAGTATTGTCATCATTTCTGATACAGCTTAAAGGGACAGTTTTGTTATCATTCTTGAGGTAAGAAAACAGTAATTTGGGGTTGCTTTTGGAACGTTGAATAAGGTTGTTTTCAAACGAAGTTTTAGCAAGTTTTATTTGCATGATAGCATTCTCTCTAGCAGCGAGGAAGTTTACCGTGTTAGGTGGAGACAGAAAGAAACGAAGCAGACGATACAAACGCTTTTTTTTGTTTAATGAAGCACGAAGTTCGGGTGTGGACCAGGATGGGTGGGAGGAAGAAGGCTTCTTGGCCACAGGAATGAAACGGGAGATAATGGCTTGAAGGAAGGCGGTAAGTATTTGAACCTGTGAGTTAACATGAAGATCTGCAAGTTCGGTAGACCAATCAATGCATGAAATATGTGGTTAATAAGCGTGTAGTCAGCTGAGCGAAAGTTGTAATAAGGAGAGGGACTGGCTTTGGTAGAAAAGTCAATATCAAGTGAAAAAGTGAGGACATCATGATCGCCACGCCCAAAGGCGGTTGAGTGAGTGATTAAGGAGAGGTTGAGAGAAGGAGAGCAGATAAGCAAATCAAGTAAACTGGAGCACTGGTTTGAACGATGGCGAGTAGGTTTCGTAACGTGTTGTACAAGATTATGGTCTTGATAAAGTCCAGAAACTCAAGATGGCACTTAGATGAAGTTCAGAGGTAGTGGCACTATGCCAGTTGATATTAGGCAGGTTGAAATCCCCCACATAGAAGAAAGGGTACATTGGGTTGGTGGGCACAGCATTGTTAAACATGGGGAGAAAACTTGGCCAGTGTGTGGGGTAGCCTTTTACTGGAGTTTGGTAGGCGCAACCAATAGTGATATTGTCGGATGAAGGAAGGATGATCGAGCACAACAAGTCGTAGTAAGAGCCACTAAGAGAAGACGGAATATTGCTTTTAATGTAAGTGAGCACACCTCCATGGCCCCCTGAGCAAGCGGTCACTGCGATAGGCTGTGTAGACATTAAGATTAATGGTTGAGTCCGGGATAGCTGGAGTGAGGTGTGTTTCGGAGATGCCAATAGTATCAGGAGAAAGTTAAGAGGTGGCAAATTTAAGTTCATCAAGTTTGTTACAGAGTCCCATAGCATTAACCTAATGGCACCCAACCAATTTCCCTCAAAAAAACTCATTGTGCCCAGCTCCTCTCAGCAGCCAGCAAACATCATCTACACTAACTCAATAAAATATTTTTTTCTTTAGTTTATATTTACTTATTTCTGTATTATTATACACCATTGGAAAGAGGATGAAATGAAGCACACAGCACTCATATAGGTACACACATGGCTACAACACTTAGGATGAAAAAAAAACCATAAAGTTATAAAATGCTTATCAAATACATATGAAAAAAACATATTTTACTCTTTGATGCAGAATTTGACCAACTTCAAATGCAGGAACAACACGTTTCAAAAATTTCAATGTAATCAGTGACCTTTTAGGAACCCATAGGGCCCACGTTTACGATTTATTTAATATGCATTTGTTCAGCTGTAATTAATTATGGGTGCACCTACATAAATCAATTTGTTCTTGGACATCTTTCTCTGGTGGGCTGCACTGCAACCCTATCTTTCCATGTTGGTTAGGCCTCTATGGAAATCTGCAAGATGAATGCTTGTAGTTGCTGTTTTTTT
>JAHWFP010148519.1:0-10608 GCA_023313725.1 Lithobius niger
ACAATTAATGAAGTTAATGTTGGATATGAGCCCAGTCTTTGATTGTTCGTTTAAAGTAAATATTTGTCTTGTTGAAACCAGAGAAAGTATTTTTGTTATACACTGTGGGTTATAATATTACTAGGTGTGCTGATCACATAAGTCAAAATAAAAAAAAGGTTTATTTTCTACATTCTGGTTTTTTGAAAGTTAAGGCACACACCAAACTCGGGAGTGGGTCACGGAAGGCAAAAATAGGGGTGGTAAACGTTCGGAATCTCTTTTTAGGAAACGTCCTACCTTGGTCCTGTATTTGAGCAAAACTCTGGGGGAGTTATTACAGTTTCTTTAAGGTTGAACTGATTAAAACAAAAAAAAACCTTAGGCAGAAAAATAACGTTTCAGCAGGACTGCGACCCTTCTAAATCCCTGGTCCAGATAAAATTCATTGTGCCATGCTTAGAGCTTGCTCTACTGCTACACCGCTTACCATTGTTTTCCAGAAGTCTCTTGATGAAGCGATCATTCCCGATGACTGGAAAAATGCCAACATTATCCCCACATTCAAGGCCGGCGACCGCCAAAGTTCAAAAAAGTATCGCCCCATCAGCCTAATATCTCAAGTGCCTAAGCTCCTTGAGAAGTTGGTTAAAAGTCAACTCTACAACTACTGTGAAACTAACAGCCTAATCAGTGGGAGGCAGCATGGTTTCTGTGCGGGGTACTCTTGTCAAAGCAATCTTCTTGAGTTCTTTGGCTACCTGTCAAACGCTGTTGATGACCATATCCCCTGCGACGTTATTCTCCTCGATATCCAAAAAGCCTTCGACACTGTTCCCCACAGCCTTTTTCTCAGAAAACTCAAGAACTTTGGTATCACTGGCAACCTACTACACTGGCTTAGAGGTTTTCTCTCAGGCCACAAACAACGAGTGGTTTATGAAGGACGTGCCTCGGAGTGAGCCCCTGTTCTCAGTGGTGTCCCACAGGGAACAGTTTTGGGCCCCCTGCTTTTCCTACTCTTTATCAATGGTCTTCCTGACCTTGCTAAATCACAACGTAGTGTCTTCGTTGACGGTGACAAGTTGTTCAAGAAAACTCCTCACGCCGAAGATTGTGGCATCATTCAAGATGATCTTAACCAGATCAGTAACTGGGCCTGAACAATGGCATGAAGTTCAATGCTAGTAAGTGTGAAGTGCTTCATGTTGGTCCCAATAACCTCCATGCTGCCTATTTTCTTGGAACTGAGCAGCTCCCTGAATTCCTTGAGGCCAAATCTCTTGGTGTGACGTTTACCTCAAATCTTAAGGTCACCAAGCAATGTGCTATTGCTGCTCGCCGTCCTAATATGCTGCTTGGCCGCATCAGGAAGCACTTTTCTTCTTCAGCACAACCTCCCTTAAAACACTCTACACTTCATACATCAGGCCACACCTTGAATACTGCATTCAGATAAGGAGCCCTCAACTTATTAAAGACCAGCAACTCCTTGAGCGCGTTCAGAGGCGCGCTACCAAGCTTATGCCAAGACTGCGTGCACTTCCATATGATGCTAGGCTCAGGGAGCTTGGCCTTACGAGCCTTTACGACCACCGCATTAGAGGTGACCTACTTCACACATACAAAATTCTGAGTGGGAGTGATCGCACCGAGGCTAATTGGTTCTTCACCTTGGCCCCCTCCGTTGGCACTCGTGGACATCGCCTCAAGTTACAACGCACACGTGTGAACACCAATGTCGGGAAGCACTTCTTTTCATATCGCGTGATTGACCACTGGAAACGGCTTCCTCATAATGTGATTGAAGCCAGATCTATTAATGGCTGGAAGGCAGCCTGTGACAAAATACCTCTGGCAGGCAGTGAACTGTCTCTGCTCATCCAACCATACAAGCTTGGCTTTGGTTGTGTATTTTGTTTAAGTTTAAGTTTAAGTTTAAGGATAAAGGGTACTTCACCTTGGCCCCCTCTGTTGGCACTCGTGGTCACCGTCTCAAGTTACAATGCACACGTGTGAACACCAATGTCGGGAAGCACTTCTTTTTATATTGTGTAACTGACCACTGGAACTGGCTACCTCATAATGTTGTTGTACCCAGATTTGTTAATGGCTGGATGGCAGCCTATGACAAAGCACTTTCTGCCTAGCAATGAACTGTCTCTGCTCATCTAATCATACAAGCTTGGTTTTGGTTGTGTATTTTGTTTAAGTTTAAGTTCAAGTTCATAAAACTTTTGCATAGATCAATTTTAAAAGGCACCCCAGATTCAGTTGCCATCCCATACTCCCAAAGCGGAAGAGTCACATCTGGATATGCCTTAAATCATGAATCTGCTTGTCCGGTAAACCATTATATCGTCCCTAGTTTTAATAAGTGATTATGGGCCTGCATTGTGCGTCTAAGTGCAGTTCTGGCTACTGGTTTTAAGTAGTACTAACTAGTTTCCACGCAAAACAAATTGTGTAGAAGTGCCAATTCTTCGCAGTGGCAGATTTAAGCATTCTTAGAGATGCACCCAAAGCCAGCTGAGATAGTAGCTGCATTCCTGGCTGCTAGCTTTGTGCTCTTCCGGCATTAGTTAGTGACAGATACGCCTGGAGTCGTCCAGTACCGTATGGCATGAGAACCAAGGGGAACAGGTATCTGAACAAAGTGTACGCGGGAGAAACCCTCAGTAGGTGACAGATCTTGCAATTTAATCATTTAGTCGTATTTTTAAAGTTTACCAGGTAGCTGAGTGAATCACGAATTTTTTCGCATAAATTTTATTCAGATCAATCCTCTTTGGTTCTCATGCCATACAGTACTGGACGACTCCTGGCGTGTCTCTCACTGCTGTCACTAACTAATACTGGAAGCACAGAGTAGATATTATATATTTTTATTGGAGCGGAGCGAGGCCGAATGCCGAGCAAAGCTCCGCTATGATCACGCTCCAATGTAATCTTAGACCGTGCATCACGTGAAAACCACACGGACTATCCGAATCACACTTTGCCTGCACTAGCATGGGTATCTGGACAAGGTCTTAAAAGAAAAATCTTGAATCGGACATGGGGTTGAGGAACCATCAGGGTGACAAAATGCACCAATAGTCAAGTGCCAAAATTCAAACGAGACAGTGAGGTCTTTTCTAATTGCTAAAGGCAACCGTTTGTTAAAAGATTGATTGATTGTTGATAAATAGGTGGTCTCACTAGCAAACATGTGAACCCTGACTGCCAAAACTTCACCGTTGCTTGCCTATACAGGTCACCTAATAGCCCCACAGACAACAACAGCAATTTCACAGTGACCATCAAATCGTTAGACGACAGGTATGGCGATAAACTTATTCTTATTGGTGATTTCAATAACCTTTGTCCCATTGAGGTCTCCTTCATTTATGCTATCAGTAGCAGAGACCTGGTGCAACATGTTCATGAACCTACAAGGTTATGGTACGGCCAAACACCAAACACTTTGGACCTCGTCCTCACTCCGCGAACGTGTAGCTCTGTTGTTGATGTTACTGAGTCGTACCCACTTGGAAATGACCATGGAACACTCACGTTTGGATTTCCTGCAAAAGTTCACCTACCACCAACAAGCCTAGAGTAAACATTCACTGCGCCGATTTTGATAAAATTCGGGACACTGTTGCTACAGCTAATCCACTCGAGGCCATGCCCCTCCCTTCCTTGAATACTGAAGATGCCTGGTCACTACTGCACTGAACAATTCAACTAGCCATTTTCGATTCTTCCCCTGCTGTCAGACAGATAGGAAAAAAGAAAAGAAACCACCCCTGGGTTAACAGTTCCGTTAAAGATGCCCTGAAGCAGAAGAAAAAAAGCTGGGACACCTTTGCAGAAACCCACCGTGCTGCTGATTATAAGAAGTACAAAAAATCATGAAATGCTGCCATGGGACTTATTCGCAAGTCACGCACGAATTTCGAATCACAGATTACAAATGCATCTGTCTCCGAGCCCAAGAAATTTTGGGACTGTGTTATCGAAGAAAGCCTCACCACATTAAAACTTAAAAACAATCATGTAGTCCTTATCTGCAACCCCCTCGGTAAAAACCAACGAACTCAACAGTTACTTCGGGTTAGTTTTCAAGCCTGCTAATCCAGTAAATACTCCCGTTACTGCCAACACACCACAAGCAACTGATACCCACAGCGAAGTCACCTTTGAAACCACCAAGATCCAAAAGCTGTTAAACTCAATTAATACACATTCTGCTCCCGGCCTTGACAGACTTCATCCTCTGACACTAAAAGAGCTTGGCTCTGTTATCAGTCTATAGCAGTGGCCACTCTTCAGTAAATCCATGGCAGTGGGCACTCTTCCAATCATGTGGAAACTCACACATGTCACTCCTATCCACAAAGGGGGCTCAAGATCCTCTGTAAGTAATTACCGCCCTATCAGCCTTACCAGCATTCCCTGCAAAATCATGGAAAAAATTATTTTCAAAACCATGCTTAACTTTGCCATTGACAACAGCATAGTTCACCAGAATCAATATGGAGGGTTCCCTGGTCAGTCAACAATCCATAACCTCATCCACTTCCTCGACAAGATCACTGAGTGGCTTGACGACAAGCTCCAAGCTGATGCAGCCTACTTTGACTTAGCTAAAGCTTTTGACACCTTTCCTCACACCAAACTTCTAAGAGTTCTAAGTGATGTACGCTACTCGGGTACACTCCTTGCATGGCTCGCGTCTTTCCTCACCAAAAATGGCCGTCCACACTACATTTCTGGTACCATCTGTACCAGAAATGTAGTGTGGACGGTCATCTCTCTGCCTCAGTGGAAGTAGTCATTGGACGGCCACAGCGAAGCGTCCTTGGTCCACTCCTCTTCATTCCTTTCATGAACACCCTGTATGAACATCTTCAAGATGACAATTGTATTTTCCCCCATGATACCAAAATCTTTGCCGTCTCAAATGATCTCAGTAGCACTTCGAAACGCCAAGCTGATATCTCCAACCTGGTGTCCTGGACACAAGCCATGGACTTAAACTTAAACAAAATACACAACCAAAGCCAGGCTTTTATGGTTGGAAGAGCAGAGAGTTCACTGCCTGGCAGAAAGTGTTTTGTCATAGGCTGCCTTCCAGCCATTACAGATCTGGCTTCAATCATATCATGAGGAAGCCGGTTCCAGTGGTCAGTCACTCGATAAGAAAAGAAGTGCTTCTCGACGGTGTTGACACGTGTGCGTTGCAACTTGAGGCGGTGTCCACAAGTGCCAACGGAGGGGGCCAAGGTGAAGAACCCTTTAGCCTCGGCACGGTCAATCCCACTCAGAATTTTGTTGGTGTGAAGTAGGTCACCTTTGATACGGCGGTTGTAAAAACTCGTAAGACCGAGCTCCCTGAGCCTAGCATCGTATGGAAGTGCACGCAGTCATGGAACAAGCTTGGTAGCGCGCCTCTGAATGTTCTCAAGGAGCTGCTGGTCTTTAATAAGTTGAGGGCTCCACACCTGGATTCAGTATTCAAGGTGAGGCCTGATGTATGAAGTGTAAAGTGTTTTAAGGGAGGTGGTGCTGAAGAAGGAAAAATGCTTCTTGATGTGGCCAAGCAGCATATTAGTGCGTCGGGCAGCAATAGGACATTGACTGGTGGCCTTAAGATTGAGGTAAACGTTATGCCAAGGGATTTGGCCCTACAGACTTCAGGGAGCTGCTCAGTTCCAACAAAATAGGTAGCATGGAGGTTGTTGGGACCAATATGAAGCACTTCACACTTGTTAGCATTGAACTTCATGCCATTGTTCAGGGCCCAGTTACTGATCTGATTAAGATCATCTTGGAATATGTCACAATCTTCAGTGTGAGGAGTTTTCTTGAACAATTTGTCATCATCAATGAAGAAACTGCATTGAGATTTAGCAAGATCAGGCAGATCGTTGATAAAGAGTAGGAAAAGCAGGGGGCCCAGAACTGTTCCCTGCGGAACACCACTGAGAATAGGGCCCAGTCCTAGCAGGTTACCGGTGATACCATAGATCTTGAGTTTTCTGAGAAGAAGGCTGTGGGGAAGAGTGTCAAAGGCTTTTTGAATATCGAGGAGAATAGCGTCGCAGGGGATATGGTCATCAACAGCATTTGACAAGTAGCCAAAGAACTCGAGAAGATTGCTTTGACAAGAGTACCCTGCACGGAAACCATGCTGCCTCCCACTGATTATGCTGTTTGTTTCACAGTAGTTGTAGAGTTGACTTTTAACTAGCTTAGCCACTTGAGATGTCAGGCTGATGGTGAGATAATTATTTGAACTTTGGCGGTCGCTGGCCTTGAAGATGGGGATAATGTTGGCATATTTCCAGTCATCGGAAACGATCGCTTCATCAAGAGACTTCTGGAAAACAATGGTAAGCTATGTGGCAATAGTAGCAGAGCAAGCTCTAAGCATGGCACAGTGAGTCCCATCTGACCAGGGGATTTAAAGGGGCACAGTGCACGGTGCAACCTACGGCGCACAGTGCACAGTGCAACCGATGGCGCACAGTGCATTCACTGATATTGATAGCGGAGAGCGCATTAGTTTGCACGAGCACATCAGGCAATTGTGTAGGTCCCGCATTATTGAAAACGGAACTGAAGTACTGATTCAGTTCGTTGGCGACATTTGTGGTTTGGTGAACGTAGGTCCATAGTCTTGCTTAATATGGATACAAGGTTTATTCTTGCTCTTGCTTTGGAGATAAGAGTATAGGATCTTATTGTTGCTCTTGCATTTTGAAACCAGCTGTTGTTCAAATGAAACTTTCGCATTGCGGATGTTGTCAGTGAGTAGATTGCGGGTCTCGGCGAATGACGTTCAGTTCTCTGGTGTAGGGTAGGTCTTGTAAGTCTTCCAGCACCTACCTTTAAGGTTTACAAGTCTCATGATGTTGTAATCCATCCAAGGAGATGATTTAGCCCTTCTAGGGCTGTTTTTCTTCACAAGAATGTGGGTATTACACAGGTCAGTTAGGAAGTTTCAAAGGATATCCCAAGCTTGTGTTCATGTGGAGTTAGCTAGTCTGGATCTCTCTGATGCTTTCATTTATGAGATCCCAGTCAGCAGCACTAAAGTTGTGCGGGGGATGGGTATAGCGGTGGTTAAAGTTGGTGCTCTTGATTTTCCAGATAATGACGCTATGGTCATATTTGCCGAATGGTGGGAGGTGATGAACAGATTCAATGCTTATGTCATCACTAGTGAGTAGCAGGTCGAGAAGGGAGGGAGTATCTCCACCTCTAGCACGGGTCGGCAGACTAATGTGCTGAGTCAGGACATGGATCTTAACGGGAGTAAGTGTGCACCCAACATCACCAGAGTGACTATCCGCGTAGTCCAGGATCGCAACGAGATCTTGGCATCGTCATTGACTGTGACCTGAATTTCTCCAAACACATTCAGGCTGCGCCGTTAAGGCTTATGGAGCCCTCGCCATCATCCGGACCTCCTTCTCAACCCTCCCAAGGAAGACTTTCCTCATGCTGTACCGCAGCAAAGTTTGCAGCATTCTGGAGTATGCGGGCTAAACAAGCTGGAACGTGACCAGAGACGTGCCACTAAACTTGTTGTGGAACTCAAACATGCCTCCAACCCCGATCGGCTTGCTGCCCTCATGGTCCCAACACTAAATTACCGGCGTATCAGAGGTGATCTGATTTTCACTTTCAAGACCCTCAATGGTGAAAATTCTGCAGCAAAAAAGTGATTGAAACCTCTCTACGAGCTCTGCCACTCGGAGCAATGGGCAAAATTCTTTAAGAAGAGATGCAATACGTCCCTTCGCCAAAACACACTTCCTTTTCGTGTAGTCACCTGGAACAAACTGCCTCAACACACCATCGAAGCAATATCGGTTCTGCAGTTGAAACAGAGACTGGATACCGTGCTCTCTTCCATCATCGCCCCCTTCAGTTATAAAAACAGGTAGCTTCGTATGTACTGTGGTGTCAAAAGCTCTTTCTGCTTACTGCTGGGTTTTTTCTTATTCATATTCATGTGTATGTTAACTGTAAGTAAACAACTAAAAGCCTATTTTGTAAGGTTGGGCTAATCCCGATTACCACTCAGAATGCCTCAAGTAATGCCTTATCGACATTAAAAATCGGAATTGGTAGATAAAATTCAGATCGATCGGTAATAAACCAAATTGAAGATATTTTCATTTCTTGTCAACCGATTTTAATGTTTGAATACACCATTTTGAAGGTTTTTTCACCAGCTTTCCAATGGTCCTAAACCCAAGCAGCTGTCTCTTATTGTTTAGAAATTATAAGGCAATTTTTTTAAATTTTATTGGGAATTTGTTATCTGTAATCGGTTCAGAATTGATATCGGACAATTTCTTTTAATGATAAAAACTAAAAGGATAAGTGTCCACCATTCATTGAGAGAAGATGCATCAATAACGTTTTCATGATACTCTCCAGCTAAGTAGCTAGTACGTTGGCAGCCTTTTCCTGGTTGAATGATATCACTACTTTCAAAGGAGACCTTTTTTGGCCAAACAGCCAAACAGTAAAGAACGCGCACTACGAATTTCGTGTAGTGCGTGATATGACGTCACTTGCAGCGCCGAAGTTGCAGCATTTTGAGAATACGATTTTGTGTTTACGTTCGCTACAACAAAATGGACGACATGTTCATGAACACGTATCGATTCAGACGATAGTTAGGTTTAGGTTAGGTTTATTTTCAATTCTGTATATAGTTCCCAATAATGGGAGGCATACACAATATATCAAACAAACAAACACCAAAATATCCAGCAGAACCTGCACAAAACAAACTAAATCGCGGACATACAAGTCCAAGTCGAACAACAACAACAAAAATTTAAAAAGAAAAAGATAAAATTTTACATCCATACTGTGGAGTCGTCACTTGTGTGCTCCACAATGGCAGCCATCAATTTCATGTCAATATGTTAACCCTACCAAGATACCCCTTGGTCTACTACTAGGCTATTCCATAATTATATATTGTATTAAGTTGCATCACATGACTTCCTGTTATAATTGCATTTAAAGAGAAGTAAACAGGAAGTTCGCTGTCTTATCAGCTGTAGCCTACACTATGGTAGTCCGTGTGTTTATTACCATTGGTGCCCACGCTGGGCTAAGGTGTGTCCCCGCCTAGGACATCACAGTTGGCGACGAGTCCGGTACCTTTGGTAATCTTTAAAAACTTAAGCTTAAACTGATAGGTCTTCACCCACATCTTTGCTCCATATTTGTGGTAAGTTGCAAATTTTTTTTTATTTTGGCAATGAAAATTAGTGCTCTGAATTCCTATCAGAGTTTAAACTTTTTCAAACAGTGTTATTTTGACATGGTAGTGCTGTGTGGTACGAAATGATAACAGTTAAATTTAGTACCTTAACAACTAGAACCGAAGTGGGCAATTGGATTTATTAAGGTTAATTTTACCTTGGCAGTGTTCTAGAGCGACGCACTGGCGTGTCCGCACAGGCAGTATTATATACCTGAAGGTTCGAAAAATGCGCTGCTAAATTAACCCTTGTAAATTCGATTGTGCCATTGCCCATATTCGGGCTAGTGTGTACCGGTGTAAAATTTAACACTATAGGTTTATGCTCAAACTTAGTGAAATCTGGTCTGTGCTGAGGCTTAGGCCAGAAGTGTTGTTTTGTAAAACGTTGCAAATGGTGAACGTAAAACATTTTTTCAAAGCCTAGTCCCTTTAAATTTAACTTGTAGGCAGTTAATTTATACAACTAGGTAGGCTACAGTCAAGCTTGATTTATTTCTGTGTTTAAATAAGTGACTGGTAGTCTTGAGTGCTCCTGTTTAATCCTTGCATGTTAAACAGGATTGTAATTAAATTTAATTAAATTTAATTTTGTAGGCTTATGCCAAAGACAGGTGTCGGTAGCAAACCACCTGTAACTGCTAAAGGCAGTGAAAGTGAAACTGAAAATAATTCAGTAGTGAACGCAAGCGTTAATGAAGCTAGTTCTAACTTAAATCTAAATTTTGAATCTAGTGATAGTGAAGACGACGTCAACATGGGTTCGTCTAAAACTGCTGGTTTATTTTCGGAATTCGATTGCGAGTCTGACACATGGGAGAAATACTCCAGCCGAATTCGTTACTTTTTTTTAGCTAAAGAAATACCAGCAACCAAGCAAGTTAATTTTCTAATGGCATCTGTGGGCCAGAAAATGTTTGATAGAATTCTTAATATCCTCTCACCTGATTTGGCCGACTCATTAACATTTGATGAGCTCGTTAAAAAAGTTTTAGACGACATTGAGCCAGTGCCCTCAGTGGTATCTGAGCGTGTTAAATTCTTTAGAAGATCGCAAAAATCAGATGAGAGTATCGGGGAATATTTAGCTGCCTTAAAGCTAATGACGAAGTATTGTGACTTCGCAAAAATTAAAGACATTAACAGCGAAATGATTAGGGATCGCCTAATTGGGGGGATCCAATCAGAAGTCATTCAACGCGAGTTGTTGAAGCAGACTCTGGATTTAAAGGCTACAACATCCTTAGCTTTATCCTTAGAATCTGCTGAAACAGACCAAAGCGTTTTGAGAAGCCATTCTAAAGCTGTTAACTACGTAGCTAAAAAATCGGGCAAAACATCAAGTAGGC
>JAHWFP010148521.1:0-13521 GCA_023313725.1 Lithobius niger
TTGTTGTTGTAGTATCCTGATGAAGACAGTTGACTGAGCCCTACCAACTCAAACAACTGACTATCGTAAATTTGCATAAAAAGCCGCCGTCTCCCACTTTCCTGGGGAGAGTTACGGGCATTTTGGAGGGATTCGTTCATGAGAGGCACCCGTTGAGGAGAAAATTTTTTAATTACGAGGGATTCAAGTGTCCGGAGGTGTGCTCCTTGTTTGGTGTGGGAGTGGAGGAGCACTGAAGCCTGATCCAAAGAATTTTGTGATTTGTCTTGCGATGGTGTTAGACAATTCCATTCAATTTTTCCCCTCATCGGGAGTTTCCCACGTGTTCCTTAAGTCCTAATTCCAAACGAAACAACGTCTGGAATTGCGACTTACGGTCACGTGGGAAACATTGAGGGGAAAAATTGAATGGAATTGCCCAACACTATCGCAAGACCAACCACAGTATTACTTGGGACCAGGCTTCAGTGCTCCACCACCAAACAAGGAGCACACCTCCGGGCACTTAAATCCCTCGTAATTAAGAGATTTTATCCTTAATGGGTGCCTCTCTTGAACCCCTACTGGCCCTTCTCACGACCAGATTGAGGACCGTCCCATTGCCTTGGATTGCCAAGCTTGACACGAAGTGGAAGTAGACAGCAGCCCTCTAGTGAATAACGGAGTGGTCGGTGGCACGTGCGCGAAAATTTAAAGTGCAACACAGACCGAGTGTCAATCGACAGACGTTCTCAGCGGCGAAGTGGATATCTGCAGAAGAGGAACGGTGTTTTCTTTCTCGAAAATTTAAGTTAAACTGTTGATGCAAGGTTCTTGAAGGTGATAAATGTGTGTTCCTGTATTTGACGATGTTATTTGTTTTATGGCTCCCCTTTGTGGTACTTCAATCGGCCTCACAAGCAGGATACCTCAAACTAGATATTGTGCAGAAAATGTCTTGGGACTTGGAAAATAAGCATAACTAAGGTGAATATGAACTTGAATATGAATTTTTAAAGTAAACGATGCAATATTGGAAAGTGTTATGGGGAAACTACCTTCAGCTAAATTTGGGGGTTCCACCCCTACAAGTATGCGGCTCTGAAGTGGAATGTAAGTTTAAAATGATTGTAACCATTGCTTGTATTGTGATCCAACAGTATTTTATAACATGCTGTGTTTTGCACTTATCGTTTCAGTAACTTAATTGTCATAATACAATGTTGTTGTTAAGATGTATGTGCCTACCTAATATATACAACTGGTGTCGAGTCGAAAACAAAATGCAGACCGTGAGCCGTCTTGAGCACAGGGCCCAATATCAAGTACAAAAACTAATTTCTTTTAAAGAAGTAGGCATTCTTTAAAAACACACGATGAAACAATGGTTCTTAGTATACATACTTTGATTGCTACATTAAAAATTTTAATGTTATTTGAGGGTGGGTAAGTCAGTTGCTCCGACTTCATTTGAAAAGGCGTAAGCCTAGCATGCTGTTTCACTGTGCAACAGACGTCGTTACAGATGAAGGTATAGAATGAAGATATAGATGAAGGTAGGTAGGACCAGAAAAAGGCCTACAAAATGTTGCGAGCCACCAAGATGAAGTTTCTTCTTCGAATGTAGGCCTTACCTTCTTAATCAAGTTACCAAAACTGTTAACATTCTCCTAACGAAAGAGTAGATAAAGGAAAGTGTACATGAAGGCAAGCGTGATGTTGGTGCTACCTAAATCGTACTGATACACATCAAAAACCAAAACTGGTAGGCTTATACAAAATAGGCCGCCAAGTTTCGACAAAGGGGCAGCCTTTGAAAGTAGTGATTTCATTCACCGAGGGAAAGGCTACCAAGGTTAACCTTATTAACCAGAAAACGTTGCGCATTGCCCTAATCTACGACTACTTAAAAGACTACTGAAAATAGTGTCACTCACTCCCGGCTCTAACAAAATTACAAAAGAGGGTAATGCATCAATTTAGCTGGGTAATAGGGTTAACCTTTTGCTGGTTGAATGGTGTCACTAGTTTCAAAGGCCACCCCTTTTTGAAATTTGGTAGCGTCTCTTATTGATGGTTTTGGTTGGATTCTTATTCTGACCACAATGTTATATAAAGGAATAAAAGGTGCCAAGAACAATGAAATAATTCACTGGACAGATCATTGACTTTCTTAAGTACAACAATGCTACAGCAATAACAATGCTAAAATGCAGGGCTCCCACTGCGAAATTATAAATTTTATGGCAGAATTGATCTATATTTTATGGAAATTTTTAACAAGATCAGCATCTTTGATATCATTCATTTTTTTAGCCCTCTATTTAACAACAAAGTTGTCAGTAGCATTAAAACACATACAAAAACAGAATGTCGTGCAATAATCGTTTTCATCACAGCCCATCTGCTTTACCCAGTAACTCTATGAAGAAAACAATAACAAAAAATTAGAAAAAAATCCTCTAAATAAAATTAAAGGACTGACCGAGTTGTTGCAAAAACCCTCCAGACGACGTTCTGTGTCATCGTTACCACCAGCAGTTTTACTAATTCCTGAACTGCTAGTTCTTCAAAACCATCAGTGCAGCTGTGAGAGGTCAATTTCAACATTAATGGTTTCTAAGCCTTCGCCAATGTTGGCTTTTCCTTTCTGAAGTTTTCAGGTTTTCTCAATTTTGTTTGGCTGCTAATTAAAGCAAACTAACTTAACATTTTTGTTATTTAATATTATTTGATGACATGTAGGAGAAATTTATGAAATATTTATGACTTGCTGTTAAAATCAGAAAACTTTATGATTTTTTTGACAAGTGGGAGCCCTGACGATGTAACAGATAAAGAAAATGTTACCATAATTACAACACAATGTTGGGCTTTGTACTGACACCTGCTACCAATAGACATAGTCAATATGGAAGTCTTGTGGAGCTAAATCTTAGAAACACTTAATGAAAAATAAAAGAGGGGAATTATAATTCTAAAAAAGGGGTTTACTGAAATACGCGGAAATTTAAGTAAAGAAATTGAATTAACTAGAGTACCACACTAATTTTAAAAAAAGAACATTTTGCCGGCTCCCAGCCTGGCCGGCTAAAAATGGTTTCTTTTTGCCTAAAACATACTTAATCTGATAATTTTAGCATTACATTTCCCAAATGTGATGTTCTCCTGGAGGTTTCTTCCGGTGCGCAGGCGCCTGCTTGCATATCTCACTGCGCATGTGCGACGTAGTCCTCACTTATAAAAGCGAGAGCGTGAACGCTATCGGCATTCATTTTACTCTCAATATGTCTGGCGGTGACTCGAGAGGGGAGGCAGGGCGGGAGTTAGGTTAAGTATGTTTTAGGCAAAAAGAAACCATTTTTAGCCCGCCAGGCTGGGGGCCGGCAAAATGTTCTATTCTTTATTGTCAAAACATATTAACCGGATAATTTTAGCATTATCAGTTGACCACGTCACAATTGGTGGCGGGTACCGCCTTGACGGGCGCCCCGGGATGCAAGCAGGCTTAGTCCCCAAATGTTTTTATCTGGAAGAGAAAAATTTGCACTTTATTCAGAACAGTGTAAACAGGAACTTGGATCTCTTTCGTAGGGATTGGTGGCACTGAAAAGGACCGTTTGTGGGTCTTGCTTCCATCTGGATGGCTTGCTTCTGCTTCGTTCCGAGTGCTTAAGGGGACTTGACCACAGTCCTGGCTGCGACAATTGGTCCCAGCCGGTGTAGTCCAGATTCTTCTCTTGACATATCCCTCAGGTAGTGGGAGGTGAAGGTTAATTGGTGGCGCCAAGATGCTGCTGCCAGGATTTCTTCGATTGGGGTTGCGTTTTGGTGGGCCCATGATATGAGATTGCTCTTACCTCATGTGCCGTCACCCTCATGCTCTTACTCATGTTTTGTTTATCTAATCTGCTTCGATTGTTTTCCTTATCCAGCGTGACACCATAGCGGCTGAGGTTTCGCCGTTCTGAAGGTCGACGGGGAAGAAAAAGAGTTGGTTTCTGCCTTACGAATGTCTTCATGCTGTGTTCGGGCTAGGTAGAAGCGTAGTGCCCTGACTGGGCAGAGGAGGCGTTTGGGTTCGTTGCCTACGAGGTTGGAAAGGGCAGGAAACGTGATCAGTTTTGATGGTTCCGATGGTTTTTGTGTTTTGCTCTGAAGGAAGCTCTTGGGTGTAATGTGACAGAGGAGAAGTTCGGGCCGAAAATGCAGTAAGCTGGGTCTGCGAAAAGGGCTTGGATTTCGGAACTCCTTAGGCTGGCTGCAAAGGTTACGAGGAAGACAGTTTTGCGGGTCATGAGATGAAGAGAGCTGTCTTGCATGGGTTCATATGGTTCCTCCATTAGACATTGTAGAACAAGGGATAAGTCCCAGTCGGTTACGGCGCGTTTGTTTGTAGGCCGTTCGTTTTCAAATGAACGTAGTAATGCTGAGATGAGATAGCCGTCTAATAACTTGGTCTTATTGGCAGCTTTGAAGACTGAGTTTAAGGCAGAGCGATAGACGAGGATAGTTGAACCTTTCAGCTTGTCGATGTTTTACAGGTCTACGAAGAATCTCAGGAGTTCGGGTAAAGGGGGGGTCGATTGGATTCGTATGTTTCGTGATACACCAATGAATCCATTTTGACCAGTGGCTGTCGTACATGCTGTTGGTAGAGTCTCTTGTTGCCTTTGAGGCGATGCGTTCAGCATCTTCTTGGTGAATACCAGCTTTCTTGAGGAGTTTGACGATAGTAGCCACCCATGTAAGTTGAGGTTTGCGAGGTTTGGGTGTAGCTTTGATCCTTTCTGTTGTAACAGAAGATCTGGAAGAAGGGGTAGACTTCTTGGAGTGTTGACTACTAGGTCTAGGAGGAGTGGGAAACATGCTGTCAACAGCCTGAGGGGGGCGGGGGGCTATTAGGAGGAATAGGCTCTGGCTATCTTCTATTTTCTGAAGGACTTGTGGTAGTAGCTTGAAGGGTGGGAACAGGTAAGCAAATAGGTTGTGCCATGTGAAGGTCAGGGCGTCGACAGCTATTGCTTCTTCGTCCGGGATCGGGCTGATACAGTGGGGAAGTCTGGCATTGTGCTTCGTTTCAAATAGGTCCAGCATCGGTATGCCCCAAATGTTGAAGTGAGTTTCGCAGATGGATTTCTAAGGCACCATTCGCCTGATGGTGGTTTCGGGCGAGATAGAAAGTCTGCAATCACATTCCTGTTGCCTGGGATGTGTAAAGGCAGCAGGGTGATGTTGTTGGGGATGCACAGATTGTAGATCTCAGAGATCAGGTGGTGTAGAGATCTTGATTTCGTTCATCCTTCCATTCGGATGTAAGCCAGGGCTGTCGTATTGTCGGCTTGGATCTGGACTACTTGATTTTGAACGCGTGGAAGAAAGTGTTGAAGGGCAAGGTGGATTGCCCATAGTTTGAGGATGTTGATGTGGTCTTCGTACGATGTTGGCCAAAGGCCTGAGATTTCCAGGTTGTTTTCGGATGAACGGGCTATTTCCCGAAAGAGAAACGTGTTGTTGAAGAAGCTTGCCTTTTGGAAAAGTTGAGAAATCAAATATAAAAGATTGCGTATTTCTTCTGGGCTTGCGTCTGTGGAAAGTTTCTCGCACAGGGCGTTAACGGCCGTGTGAAGGACGTTAGATTGTGATGCCGCACGAAGGCTTAAGCGAAGGCATTTGTCATTTTCGTATAATACGGAGGTTCTGATTTCAGCTTTCTTGGGGATGGAAAGGGCTATGCCGAAGTCCATCTTCACTTCGCGGCAGAGAAATTCACATTCGGAATAAGTGACAAAGTTGTGCGGATTTGTGACGCCGTCCCCGAGAGGGCAGAAGAAGCTGCTTTCACGTCCGGGGCGAGGGGCCGGTGGATCCTTGTCAAGGATGAGTGGGTCGCCTTTGCCAAGAAGGGATGTGAGGCATGTGAGTAGCATGGTAGATTGGCCAAGTAGGTTACGAGGTTTGGTGTCCTTGTCCCGAAGGGCGAAACAGCAACCGGTTTTAAGACCTCTGTTAATGACGGGGGCACCAGCAGACTGTGAGGGCTTGAAAAGGATACAGTCTGGTACCGTCTCTTCGATTGTCTTAAGAAGGGATGCCAAAGGCAGTGTAGGATCGTCCGTGGAGTCGTCTGGGAAATGGGTGCGTGTTTCGGCTGGTAAAGCGGCAGCGGGTGAAGGAGTCCCTTTCGGAGGGAGTGGGTCCAGGAGAAGAGGCCTATTAGAGAGAGAAGTGGCCCTTCGTTTTAAGGTGGCAGCAGGAGGCGAAGGGGCAGAACGCTTGTGGCCTTCGTTGCTTGACGTGGAAGCAACCCAGTCCTGGGTGCGGGCGTGGCAGGCAGAAGATCTGAACGATGGCGGAGGCATCGGTTTATTCTTCAACTTCTGAACGGCGTTGTGAACGATGTCTTGGACTTCACTACGAGTGATGCCGTTTCCCTTTCGGGATGAGTTGGATGAAAGATCCAAGTGAGAATTGCGGGCGGGTGACCGAAAGGCAGCCGACGCACGACGGAGATTCCTCTTGGCTTCACGATAGTTGTGTCCTTCGCTACTTGAAGATCCAAGCGAAGGAATGAAAGGTCCAAGGGGGCCGAAGGTGGAGTCTGTTGGCCAGCTTGAAGTGGAGACTCGGAAAGGACGATTTCTTCAACGAAGGGAGCATTGGTGAGTGTGGCGGTAGGTGCCGGTCCACCGGCGAAGTCGAGAGCAGAAACCCATCGGGCGCCGAGGGCGAAGGGAGTTAGAGCACGGGGCAGAGCAGCCAATGAAGCGGGAGCTTCGGGAGTGGCGGCCATCATCGGTCTTGAAATCCAAATTCCGTACAAAAGGAGAACCTTAAGAGTTCTGGAGGAAAATGATTGCCGAAAGCGTCCACGCTTTCGCTTTTATAAAGGAGGACTGCGTCGCACATGAGCACCGGAAGAAACCTCCAGGAGACAGGGTTGGGTTTTTGACGTTGAAAACCAGTTTTTGACATGACATGTCAAAAACCGTACGAAAACTGTCAAAAAGCGACGAAAACCGTCAAAAAGTGTCGAAAACCACTAAAATCAAGATTGAACTGCCCAGATTCAATCAGTGGTAATAGCAGTGTTAGGTAGCATGGCAATAAGTGAACTCTTTATTAATTAACATGAGATAAAACATCAAAAACTCTTAGTTTTAATTGTAATAATAGTGGGTTCTGAAACAGTCTGAAAAAATGTTTAAGCTTCTTTGCCATTTTAACTCCCAGTCTCTTATATCTTGGAGTGCACGTAAGTTTGTGCTGCGGAATGAGTGGGGATTATGAAAGTGGATCGAGTAGCTGATCGAGTTAACCTTCACATATTTGTTCAATTTAAATCAAGTATTGGTGTTGCTGGGCATAGCATACAGACTGCGACATACATCTTGTGATTATTTTAACTGACTAGACTTAATTACTAGAGATAAAAAACAAACTGTGACATAGGGCTTTACAAAATTTTGCAAGAGTGCAACCTGTTTAATAGAAACATAATTGAAAATTTGCCAATTACTTAAGCAGTAAACAGGTTGCAATCTTTATAATTATCTATGTATTTATGCATTTATTTATTTACATTTTTTTTTTTGGCTTAAATGGAGTATTTTTAACAGTTTTTGACATGTCAAAAACCTATGTCAAAAAGGGGTTTTTGACATGACGGTAAAACCATGGTAAAAACCGGATAAAACCTGTCGCATGTCAAAAACTTGCCAACCCTGCCAGGAGAACATCACACTTGGGAAATGTAATGCTAAAATTATCAGGTTAATATGTTTTGGCAATAAAGAAAGAATATTTTGCTGGTCCTTCTGCCTCGTCGGCTGAAAATTGTTTCTATTGCCCGGAGGAAACATACATTACCTGTGTTTTTGTTGCATTCCTTTCCTGAGGGATGCACTCGCTGGAGGATTCTTCAAATCGTCGCTAGATGGCCAGCTGCGCAACCCTTCTTATAAAAAAGACTCAGCGATGCCCGCCTGCCATCTTTTTTACCCTCTCGTTCAGCCGTACCGGTACAGGTAATGTGCGGGTACAGGCGGGTACAGGTAATGTGCATTTCCTCCGGGCAATAGAAACAATTTTCAGCCGGCCAGGCAGGAGGGCCGGCAAAATACTCTTTCTATTGCCCTTCGGAAACATACCTGTGTTTTTGTTGCATTCAACAGACCTCGTCAACTCTGGTGGAGGGGTCCACCTGACGGGTTGCTCTAGGGTTGCGAGCTGGCTCCTCCAAAAAAATCAAGAGATTTTCGCACTTTATTGAAAACAGAAAAAGAACATTTTGCCGGCCCCAGCCGGCTAAAAATGGTTTCTTTGTGCCTAAAACATACTTAACCTGATAATTTAGCATTACATTCCTCGAATGTGATGTTCCCCTGGAGGTTTCTTCCGGTGCGCAGCCGCCTGCTTGCATGTCCCCTACCGCGCATGCGCGTGGTAGTCCTCCCTTATAAAAGCGAAAGCGTGCACGCTAACGGCATTCATTTTATTCTCAATTTGTCAGGCGGTGACTCGAGAGAGGAGGCAGGGCGGGGAGTTAGGTTAAGTATGTTTTAGGCACAAAGAAACCATTTTTAGCCGGCTGGGGCCAGCAGAATGTTCTTTCTTTGTTGCCAAAACATCTTAACCTGATAATTTAGCATTATCAGCAGACCTCGTCACTTTCGGTGGCGGGCACCGTCCTGACGGGCGCCCCGGGGTGCAAGCAGGCATTCCCCCCAAAACTTTTTATCTGGAAGAGAAAAAATTTGCACTTTATTCAGAACGGATGAAAACAGGAGGTTGGTCTCTTTCGTAGGATTTGGTGGCCCTGAAAAGGACCGTTGTTTGGGGCTTGCTTCCTCCTGGATGGCTTGCTTCTATCTGGGTGGCTTGCTTCCTTCATGGATGGCTTGCGTCTGTGTTCTGAGTGCTTGACCACGGGGTTGACCACGGTTCTGGCTGCGACGATCGGTCCCAGCCGGTGTAGTCCTGATTCTTCTCTTGACATATCCCTCATGTAGTGGGAGGTGAAGGTAGTCTGGTGGCGCCAGGATGCTTCTGCCAGGATCTCTTCTATTGGGACGGCGTTGTGGTGGGCCCATGATGTGGAGACAGCTCTCACTTCGTGCGCCGTCACTCTCATGCTCTCATTCGGAGTTTTTTCGTATGCTGCTTCGATTGTTTTCTTAATCCATCTCGATACCATGGCTGGCGATGTTTCACCAGATTGGGGATCGACTGGGATGAAGAGTTGGTTTCTTCCACGGCGGATGTCTTCATGACGAGTCCGGGCTAGGTAGAAGCGTAGGGCTCTGACTGGACATAGAAGGCGTTCTGGTTCGTTTCCGACTAGGGTGGATAGAGCAGGAAAGGTAATTGGTTTCGGTGGTTCCGAAGGTTTCTGTGTTTTGGCTCTGAATGTTGATCTTGGATATAGGGTGACAGAGGAGAAGTTGGGGCCAAAGATGCAGTATGCAGGATCTGCTGAGAGGGCTTGGATTTCAGAACAACGAAGACTGGCGGCTAACGTGACTAGAAAGACCGTCTTACGGGTCTTGAGGTGAAGGGAGGTGTCTTGTAAGGGTTCATATGGTTCGCCCATTAGGGACTGGAGGACGAGTGAAAGGTCCCAGTCTGTTATCGTTCTTCTGGTAGTGGGTCTCTCGTTTTCGTATGAGCGAAGAGGGGCTGAGATACGGTAATCGTCAAGTAGATTCATGTTGTTGGCGGCTTTGAAAACAGTGTTTAGAGCAGAACGGTAGACTAGGATTGTAGAGCCTTTGAGTTTGTCGATGTTAAACAAATCTCTGAAGAAGTTTAGGAGGGTGGGAAGAGGTGGGTTGGTAGGATTAGCTTGTTTTGTGATACACCAACGAATCCATTTTGACTAGTGGCTGTCGTACATCCGGTTAGTGAAGTCCCTTGTTGCCTTTGAGGCGATGCGTTCGGCCTCTTCTTGATGAATTCCTGCCTTTTTGAGGAGTTTGATGATAGTAGCCACCCGTGTAGGTTGAGGTTGGATACGTTCGGGTGTAGCTTTGTTCCCTTCTGTTGGGATAGAAGATCTGGTTGAGGGGGTAGACTTCTTGGAGTGTCGACTAGTAGTTCTAGAAGGAGTGGGAACCATGCTGCCGATGGCCAGAGGGGGGCTATGAGCAGAAACAAGCTCTGGCTTTCCTGGATTCTTAGGAGAACTTGAGGGAGGAGCTTGAAGGGGGGGAAGAGGTAGGCGAATAGGTTGTGCCAAGGGAACGTCAGGGCGTCTACTGCTACTGCACTTTCGTCCGGAATCGGGCTAATGTAGAGGGGAAGTCTGGCATTGTGCCTCGTGACGAACAGGTCTATCATCAGAGTGCCCCAGATGGTGAAGAGAGATTCGCAGATGGATTTCTTGAGGCACCATTCACCCGTTGGAGGTTTCTGACGTGATAGGGAGTCGGCGATCACGTTCCTGTTGCCTGGAATGTGGAGAGGAAGGAGTGTGATGTTGTGCGGTATGCAGAGGTTGAATAATTCCGATGTTAGATGATGGAGAGGTCTGGATTTCGTTCCACCTTCTTTCCTTATGTAGGCCAGGGCAGACGTGTTGTCGGATTGGACTTGGATTGTCGAGGGTGTTGATGTGGTCCGTGCAGGTTGACGGCCAAAGGCCTGACGTTTCTTGTGTGCCCAGGTGGGTACCCCAGCCGGTTCTCGAAGCGTCCGTGAAGAGGAGCAGCTCGGGATGTGGTTCGTGGAGGGGTTGCGTCTGTGTGAGGTTGGTGACATCGGACCACCACAGAAGGGAGTCCCTCGGAAAGTTGGGACTGAAGGGGACTTGCTTGTCCGGGAGGTCTTGATTGATTGCCTGGTTGTCTATGCGGTGGTGGTGAAAAGGTCTTACCATCCAACGACCGTAGGGGACGAGATTCGCCATTGCGTCCATCTTCCCGATGAGAGAGTTTAGTTCTCGAGGAGAGAAGCTTGTTTTCGACCGAACGTGGCGGATGTGGAAGAGGGTCTTCTATCCTTTCCGGGGAGGGGGCAATTCTTGCTGAGTGGAGGTCGAAAGAGGCCCCTAGGAAGGTGAAGACTTGTGCTGGTATCAGGCGGGATTTTGTGTAGTTTATTCCGAAGCCCAGTTGATTTAGCAGGGAAATGGTCTTGTCCTTGTTTTGTAATAGTGTGAGAGGGTGCGGGTTGTTGAGGACCCAGTCGTCCAAGTAGGCGTTGGCTTGAATCTCGTTTTGGTGTAGATGAGCCAGTATCGGTTTGAGAACCAATGTAAAAATTCTAGGGGCTGCATTCAGGCCGAAGGGAAGACAACGGAATTCGTAGACCTTTTGGTTGTAGATGAAACGAAAGAGGTGCGTGATGGCCGGATGGAGCGGGACATGGAGATAAGCGTCTTCCAGGTCAATGGAGATTGTCCAGTCGTTTTGTTTGAACGAAAGACGGATGGATTCGAGAGTTTTCATTTTGAAATGGTCGTTTGAGATAAATTTGTTGAGGGGTTTCATGTTGAAAATCAAGCGGGAGCCTCCTGACTTCTTTGGTCGGGCGAAGAAGGAGCTGTAGAAGCCCGGGCCTGGCTTGCGGCATACCCTTATTGCATTCTTCCGCAGGAGTTCGGAGACTTCGAACGAAAGTTGTGGAGTTGATGGCGGGGAGAAATCCCATGGCGGTGATGGAAGGAGCGGTGGATTTGACAGAAAGTCCGGGCGAAAGCCGTGTTTGATGATAGAAAGGACTTATGGGTTCCCTGTTAAATGTAGCCAGGATGGGAGGAAGAATCTTAGTCTTGCACCGACTGGAAGGCAGGATGGGTGGAATGCGTCATTGTTGGTTCGTACGAGAGTTGGTTTTGCACCCTGGCGACGAGTGGCGGCTACGACGATCTGGCGTGGCGGCTCGTTTCTGCTTGTGTTGGCCGGGGCGAGAGCGAGGCTGGTCGGGCCGAAAGGGCTGCGGGTTTTTCGGACGAGTCTTTTTGGCGCGGGGACTGCGAGGGGCCAGGCGTCCTAATCCAGTTGTCCGGGGAAGGGCGAGGGTTGGGCTGTTTATTCCTTGAGGCCGGATGAGAGGAAGAAGAGATTTGCTTGCATGGGTTTTCTAGCGATGTCAAGGTGCGGGGCGAGAGTCGGGATGAGGCCCCGGAAGAGCGTGTCCGTCTCGTGGATGGGCTGGTTTCGGAGTCGGTGCATCGTGGAGACGTTGAGGTTGTTTGCGGACGAAAGAGCAATGTCCCGGAGGAGTAGAGCATTGTTGAAAAGGGCTCTTGCGGCCCAGTTGATGGAGTGATATGTGGCGAAGCTCGCCTTCTGAAAGAGCTGCATTATTAGGGACGAAAGATTGCGGATTTCTTCGGGGCTTGCGTCCGAGGACAATCTTTCGCACAGGGCGTTCACCGCAGTGTTGAGGACGTCTGCTTGGGAAGCGGCACGCAGGCTTAGCCGGAGGCATTTGTCGTTCTCGTACAGGACGAAAGTTGGGATGTCAGCTTTCTTCGGGATGGAAAGAGCGGTGCCGAAATCCATCTTTACCTCGCTGCATAAGAATTCGCATTCCGGGTAAGTAGCAAAGTTGTTCGGGTTCGTGGCGCCGTCACCCTAACGGCCGAAAGAAGCTGTTTTCACGGCCTGGACGGGGAGGAGGAGGTTCCTTGTCGAGGACGAGAGGATCGCATTTGCCGAGTAGGGAGCCTTCGTTGCGGAGGAGGCAGGTTAGCAGCGTGGTGGATTGCCCGAGAAGGTTGCGGGGTTTGTCGTCTTTGTCTCGAAGGGCAAAGCCAAAGCCGGTTTTCAGCCCACGGTTGACTGCCGGAGCGTCGGGTGACTGTGAGGGCTTGAAGAGGAAGCAGTCGGGAACGGTATCTTCGACCGTCTTGAGAAGCGCAGCTAGCGGGAAGACTTGGTCCTCGGCGGCGTCGTCCGGGAAGTGGATCTTCTTGCCGGACGAGGGAGGGATGGCTGGCTGCGGAGCTACGGTAGTTGCCGAGGGAACGGCAGAAGAGGGAGCTTGCGGACGAGAGGGAGAAGATGACTTGTGTCTCTTCTGGCTGCCGGCGGGCGGCGTTGAGCCGCGCTTGGCTGAGTCACGGCTGGAGGCGGATGTAATCCACGCTTGCGTGCGGGCGTGTCGGGCAAACGACGTGCAGGAGAGAGGCGGCATGGGATTGTCTTGCATCACACGGACCGTTTCCTGGACGATGTGCCGAACTTCGCTGTGGGAGACGCTTCGACCAATCCGGGAAGAGTTGGACGACAGGTCCAAAGGAGAGTTGCGGGCTGGAGAGTGAGTGGCCATAGCCCATTGGAGGGACTTCTTGGCTTCACGATAGACGTCTTTCGCCCGTAGAAAATCCTCTCGAAGAGCTGATAGGTCCAAAGGTTCGGCTGGCGGAGTGCGCTGGCCAGGTTGCAAGGGAGAGTCCGAGAAGGCGTTGATGCTTGCAAGAGGAGCTTCAGTGAAGGAGGCGGCAGGGATCGGGCCAACGGCGGCAAGGTCGAGGGCGGAGATCCAGCGATTGCCGAGGGAGAAGCCAGCAGGTTGCGGACGAAGGAGAGCATGAGA
>JAHWFP010148522.1:1362-24741 GCA_023313725.1 Lithobius niger
TTCCCCTCCTCGCCGCACTAGCAAGCGCCAGAGGAGGGAACCTGAGATGGTTGGGCCTGGTGCCCAGTTACCAGACCTTAGTAAGAGTCGGGACCAAGTTCCGAAGTTCCTGGTGGTGACAGGCGAGGGCCGAGATGTTACGCAACTCGGTCCATTCGCTGTACACAAAGCTTTGAAAGGGATCTGTGGTTCTGATCCGAAGAGTGTCTCTCGGCTCCGTGCTGGGGGATACCTTGTGGAGGTTGCAGACGATGGTCAGACGAAGAGGCTTTTGAAAGCGAGTGCACTGGGGTCATGCCCAGTGCATGTCGAGCCGCATCGTACTTTGAACAGCAGCAAGGGGGTCGTGACATGCTTCGATTTGAGGGGTCTCAGTGATGATGTCATCCTGGGCGAACTCAATTCACAAGGTGTTACGGCTGTGAGGCGTTTGACACGGAAAGGCGAGAATGGTGCCCAGCCAACTGGCACCTTTTTCCTGACCTTTGATACGCCAGTTGCACCGCAGCACATTGATGCCGGTTACCTGCGCTTGAAGGTCAGAGTTACGTTCCGAATCCGATGCGGTGATTCCGCTGTCAACGCTTCGGCCATACCAGCGGCTCATGTAAAGGTAGGCCTACCTGTGTTTCCTGTGCTCAGGCAGCCCATGAAGGCGCTGACTGTGCTGTCCCGGAGCAGTGCGTCAACTGCGGTGGTCAGCACCAAGCCTCTTCACGGGACTGTCGTGTTTATGTTGAGGAACGTCGAGTGCAGGAACTAAAGGTGAAAGACGGGCTTTCCTACTCGGAGGCCCGAAAGAAAGCCAAACTATCGGCGCCGGCTATGACACGTTCTTTTGCGCAGGTGAGCAGTGCGCCATTGCCTGGCCCAGTTAGTGAGTCTGCTGATTTGGCAGATTTACGCTGAGCTCAGGTCTTTGACGACGACGGTGGGTAAGCTTATAACTTTGTTGACTCTGCAACATCCATCTCTGCAGGGTCTTTTGGGTCCTTCGGACCCGGCTGCTGCCTTGCCGTCTACATCTGCCCAGCCTGCATATGCTTCTGCTCCTGCTGCTGTTTCTGCTGCTGCATCTGTTCCCAGGCAGGTTAAAGCTTCAGCTAAGCCTCCACCTGCCCGGAGTGAACCACAGAAAACGTTGAAGAAGAAGGCTCTTGCTGGTAAAGCCTCAACACCACCCGTGAGGACGTCGCCACCAGGAGAGAAGGTGAAACGGTCGTTGAACGGCCAGCTTGCTGAGGGGTCCGTTGTGTCCCCTCAACATCTTGATGATACTTTGCCCATGGAGCAGGGAGAGATTTCCTGTTCCAATTCTCCGGAACTTTTTCCTCCTTCCGAGGACAACTTCGTTCTGAACCTCACTCCATCTTTTGATTCGGGTGAGGATTCGGATCGCCCAGAGGAGGAGTTGAGGAGAATGATTCAATCTTCAGCCCGCCCTAATGCCTGCGCATGCCATCGTTCAGTGGAACTGCCAAAGTTATCGGACCCATGCCGAAGAGCTGCGGATGCTTTTGTTGCATTGGCGACCTCTGTGCTGCTGTCTACAGGAAACCTGCTTTACGGCGTCAGATAATCCGGCTGTTCTAGGTTATTCTGTCTACCGTCTGGATGCTGACCCTGTGCCACGTGCACATGGTGGTGTTGCAGTACTGGTTCAACACTCTCAGCCGCATGCCAGTGTGCCTCTGAACCCTAGGCTTCAGGCGGTAGCAGTTAGAGTTTCTTTCCACTTCGATATTGCTGTCTGTTCGCTTTATTTGCCACCGGATGAGGTCTTTGGGTTTGGTGACCTGGAGGACCTGGTCCGCCAGCTTCCTGCCCCTTTTCTGTTGCTGGGCGACTTTAACAGCCACCATGTCCAGTGGGGGGGGGGGACCTCATACAGACAACAAAGGGAGAATCCTTGAGGAGTGGATGTAGAGGGGGTCTGTTTGCATCCTGAACGATGGAGCCATGACACACTGTAACCTGGCCACGGGCAATTGGTCAGCGGTGGACTTAAAGCCTTTTGTTCGCTGGCCATCCCAATTCACTTCACTTGGGGTGTCATCACTGCCGATCTGCATGGAAGCGATCACCTCCCCATTGTGTTGTCCACAGCACAAGTGGGTTCTGTGGCTTCCAGGCCAGCCCGGTGGGCGCTTAAACGTGCTGAATGGTCAGCTTTTGCTGAGGCTGCTGTATTTCAGCGTGCGGTTGAGGACTTTTCTGATGTGGCTGAACTTTCCACTCATTTCGCTGACGTGGTCCTTGCTGCTGCTCATGCTACTATCCCGCGTACGTCCACTCAGCCGCGGCGGGTTCCTGTTCCGTGGTGGACACCTGCTTGCGGGCAGGCCATTCAGGCCCGCCGGCGAGCATTGCGTGCATTTACAGTCAGCCCAACTGCTGACAACTTTGTAGCCTTTAAGCGCTGTCGTGCCCGTGCCAGGTTTGTCATCCGTGAGGCTAGACGTACTTCGTGGGCAGTTTGTTTCGTCGATCACGCGCTCCACGCCTTCTCAGCAGGTGTGGCGGAAGGTGCGCCAGATCTCGCCTTCCCCGGTTTCACAGCTGAAGGTGGCGAATACCGTGATCTCTTCTGTGCCGGATATCGCCGACTGTCTTGCGTCTGCGTTTGTGCAGGTCTCGAGTGATAACCATTATGATCCTGGTTTCCTCAGAATAAAGCGTAGTGAAGAGGCTCACCCTCTAGACTTTCGCTCCGACGGGCTAGAGGAGTACAATTTACCGTTCATTAGGAAGGAATTTGTTTCTGCTTTGTCCAAGTCGCATGACTCCGCCCCAGGGCCTGACGATGTTCACTATCAGCTGTTGAAACATCTGCCTCTTGCCTCCCAGCAGTTCTTGCTGGAGATGTTCAACCGTGTGTGGGCAGAAGGCTCTGTTCCGGTAGCGTGGAGGACAGCAGTGGTCATCCCGATTGTGAAACGGGGCAAAGACCCTACTGCTCCTTCCAGTTATTGCCCAATCGCTCTGACTAGCTGTGTCTGTAAACTTATGGAACGGATGGTCGGTGAGAGGTTGGTCTGGGTGCTGGAATCACGGGGATTCTTATCTGCGTCCCAGTGCGGCTTTCGACGGTTTCGGTCAACCATTGATCATCTGGTTGCCCTTGAATCGGATGTGAGGGAGGCTTTTCGCCTGCGTCAACATCTGGTTCAGGTTTTCTTTGACTTGGAGAAGGCGTATGATACGATATGATTCTCCGTAATCTCTATAACTATGGCTTGAGGGGACAGATGCCACTGTTGCTTTCTGCTTACTTCTCGGGCCGTTCTTTTCGCGTTCGTGTCGGGGCGACTCTTTCCCGCCCGTTTGTTTTGGAGAATGGTGTGCCTCAAGGAGGTGTTCTTAGTGTCATCTTGTTTGCTATAGGGATCAACCCCATTGCCCAGCAAGCTGCTGTTCCCCAGTCATTGTTTGTCGATGACTTCGGCCTGCGCTTTCGGGCAGCTCGCATGCAGAACTGCGAGCGGCAGCTACAGCTAGCAATTAACAAAGTCCAGACCTGGGCGGTACGTAATGGTTTCCGGTTTTCTCCGGACAAGACTGTGTGCATCCACTTTTGCCGTCAACGAACACTGCACCCGGATCCTTGCCTGTACTTGAGACAGGCACAAATTCCTGTTGTCCCACTGGCACGTTTACTGGGTCTGGTGTTCGATTCCAGGTTGTCTTGGCTTCCACACTTACGTCAGCTTAAAGACAAGGCTTTTGCGGGCGCTTAACATCTTGCGGGTCCTGTCGGGCACTTCATGGGGTGCTGATCGCGCTGCCATGTTGCGCCTCTACCTAGCCCTTGTCCGCAGCAAACTTGATTATGCGTGTATGGTCTATGATTCGGCTAGTGACTCCACTCTCCAGATGTTGGACATTGTGCATCACAGTGGCCTGCGTGTGGCGACTGGGGCATTTCGACATTCTCCAGTGGTCAGCCTCTATGCTGAGGCCTCGGAGCCACCTTTGGCCGTTCGTCGGCGGAAGCTTGCCATTCAGTATGCTGTGCGTTTGCGTGCTGTGCAATCCATTCCTGCTTGGTCCATGGTTTTTGGGCCAGACTTGCGAGTCGGTAGACGCAAGGAGGGTAAGGGTAATTTCCGCGATAGGCTCCAGCACTCCTGTTAGGAGATAGACTTTGAAATGCCCTGCGTTTTGAGGCTTGGGAGGATGCCAGTTGCCCCTTCGCTTGTCCCAGGTGGCAGTTTCATTTTTGCTCTGGCGTCCCTCCCGAAGGGTTCCACTGTACCAGCAAGGTACTTACAGGAGTTCCGGCGGCTGAGTTCTCAGTACGCTGGTTATCAGCGCCTGTTTACTGATGGGTCGAAGCGTGGCGTGTGCTTGTGTGTGTAAGGGAGTAACGATTGCCCATCGCCTTCCATCAGGCTATTCTGTGTTCTCTGCAGAGCTTTTGGCTCTTGGTTTGGCGGTGGAATGGATCCTTGACCTTCAGGGCACGCATTTCATTATCTTTAGTGATTCCATGAGTGCCCTGGAGTCCTTGGCGACTTACAATCCTCGGAACCCCTTGACACAACGTGTCCAAGCTTTGCTTTCCCGCTTGCCTGGCCAGCGGAAAGCTTTTCTTTTCTGCTGGATCCCGGGCCATGTTGGGATAGCAGGGAATGAACAAGCTGATTCTGCTGCGAAAGGGGCCCTTTCTGGCCCTCTCGGTAGGGATCTCAGCCTTGTTAAAATATGGTTCTCTTATCTTCAGGCTTTTTTTAAACTTGCTTTCTTCAGTTATTTACATCGCTGTTGTGCTAGCTGACTGAGGAAAATATTTTAAAATGTGGGACTCGTAGACCTCAATGTTCGTTAGTCCGAGCTTGCCGAACTCAGCCTGACACGCAACGACAACAACAAGCTCGGCCTGATGCACATTGAGGGCTACGAGCCCCACATTTTTTAAATATTTCCCTCGGTCAGCTACCACAGCAGCGATGTAAATGCCTGAAGAAGATAGGAGCACCACATTTTAACCCCTGGAAAAATACCGGCAAGCGGTATTTACTGTGGCATGAGTACGACATTGCAATTCAAAGTTTACACTTCACCAGTAAAAATGAACAATCACAAACTCAGTCCGAAAATTCAAGTGGACAGAGTTTGTGATTGTTCATTTTTAGTGGTGAAGTGTAAACTTTAAACTTTTAACACCTGTACTGTATGGACAAAATGCCTATCGAAAATTCACAAAATTCTGATGAGTAAGGCTACACTGATCAGAATTTTTTCTGCCGAACAGATTCCGACCGGATCAGCCACAAATTTATTGTTGTATGATTTAACGAACCAATCGCTACCGATTTTTAACATTTTTTTTTTTTTGCCTTATACAAACTTGTAGGCTAATGCAAACATTGGAGTAATTTTCTTTTACCCAAATAAAAGCAAATATTTGTCCATTATTAACCTTAGCTTGCACAATACAAAACATGTAGGCCTAGCCTAAATTAAAACAAAAGGTAACTAAAAGTAGTTAAACAGAATTTCAAAGTCGAAATCTTCAGGTTTTTGTTTGCTGAACCATTTTTTGACGATCAGCACAAAGTCTGCCAAACTTCGTTCGGCAAAATCTGTTCCGTACAGCCTTACTGATGAGTATTTTTGAGTTTGAGCGTCAACACTATTTTCCCGCTTTAGGGTATTTCATTTTCATAGTTCACCATCCTCCCACGCCATTTTTTAATTGCATTATATTGCTACTCAACCAGCTGTAGTTGTGACACTCCCCTGGTGCCTGTGTCGGAAGTGTCATGAATTGAGAATTGATCGAGCTGATGCCTGTTAATTACTGAAAATTTAATGCGATTTAGGTTACAGCAAGTTTGACTAGCAATGTGGAGCAGCTCGACTCGGGTCTTTGCTCAGTAAAGTAGCCTTAGGGGCTTTCCAGAGATATGGAATTTGGCTGCAGGCTCGTCAAGGCAGGCCAGAATGGGTCGTGGCAATGACATAGTGACTGCCTATTGGTTGCTTACAGGGAAAATTACTATTTTTAACGATGCTGCGCTGCACTACAGGCTGTGTTACAGAAGGGCATCGTTTTTTTTCTTCTTTTTTCCAACCATTACTATCGGCAGGAGCTTGATTACATAATTTTTACATGGTCGACAGGGAGAGAAGCTGCAAATCTTGCTTTCTGGCTCTAGACAGTTCATTCAACGGCCATGCCAAAATATACTGTAAGGGTAAAAGGAGTTAACTTTGTGGCCTCACATGAGAACTGGAATGGAGTCTGTACGCAAAATGTACAATTTTTAACCAGTATGCCATACTTTGATATAACAAACTCCTACTACGCCTCAAGGTCATTTGATTGATCCTACTTGCAAGTTGTGGCTGTGTCCCATATTTAAAATACTCTGAAAAGCAAATACGACTGCGTATGGTACTAAACAGGAAGGAAAGTTAAACTAGCCCGAGAAGGATGCAAATAAATACGGATGCAAACCATTTACGTTGACTTTTGGACTTAAATGTCATGCTGCCTGAGCGGGGAATTGAACCCACATCCTTTGAAACCAAATGCCGAAGTACTACCGCTTAGCCATACGCCACGTCAGTATGGCTTAGTGTTAGGACTTTGGCATTTGGTTTCATAGGTCGTAGGTTCAATTCCCCGCTCAGGTAGTCTGACATTTACGTCCAAAAGTCAACGTAAACATGAGTATAGTATTGCAAATTGGAAAGAACATGTGATTTGGAAAAAATTTCAAAAAATTGTTGGATAAACGAGCAGCTGAAATGAAGGCCACAGAACAAACCACTTGATGTACATCTGTCTTCTTCAGGCCTTTAGCTTCTTGGTTTCATACGTATGGGTGTCTACATCGTCATGTTTACGAATTGAACACCCATGCCTCATAAACGAATGACTATCACTGCTGCGGTATTCGAATTGTAAACAAAACTAAGTAGGCGCACATACATACAAAAACAAGATGAGGCGGCCTGAAGAAGACGGACATACCGTACTGTTTGAACACTAAAACGATGAATGGTGTGTCGAAAATGTGCAAAAGACTGTCATGCTTCTCGTTTGAAATTTAAGTAAAATTTTGAAGTGAATACTGTGAGAGGTTGCACGGTATTACGTTCTGGAGAACTTCGCCTACATTTTCACGCTATTTCCAGTTCATGACAGATTTTAGAAGTTTCCTGGAGTTCTCCTCTGACACTCTTTACTTCTTCGAAGGGTACACAAGAAACAGAAACGGTGGTACAAGTTTAGTAGTTTTGCGGAACACGTTTAAGACAACTAAAATCTACATTCAAGCTTGGCGACCACGGCTAGTCAAAAGATTTTGGTCATCTTGAACGTGTTCAACAACTCTTAGTATATTTTAGTGACTTTCATACTACGGAAGATTATGAAGACTTGGTTACACTTCCAATTCCTGAAATGTGGACTTCGAAGAGAATATCTTGACATACCAAATCCTTTAAAGAAGGGTCAGGTTAAGGTCTGAGAGTAATTTTTACATGGCACGCACTATATTGGAGAAACAAAATTCAACCATCTTTAAGGACTGTCAACGATCTCAACCCACCAAACCGAAGGATTTTTTTGCGCAAATTAACAAGACATTTTTAACTGTTGAAAAAGTGGCAACCATTTGTTCAATATTACTTACATCCACCAAAGTCAACAGTCTTGAATTTTTTCTCATAGATATTTTTTCTGAAAATGTTGAAAATGCATCTCAAAAGCAGAAGAATGGCTCTCGATACCTATAAGCTGGCTAAATATTGCTTGCCTTACAGAACACCCAAAAAGTGCATGTGAGAAGAAATGAGTTTTAGATTTCATTGCAACTATGGTACAAGTAATTTTTCCCTCTTGCATACCAAGACAAGTCAGAGATTTAAAGAAATTACGATAGTTGCTTAAGCAGATTCAAGCACTTTTCAAGGATAAAAAAAATTGACAAGAAGGGCCCTGCTTTCTAGGCCTTGCTAACTACAAATAAACGTGCAAGGCCCTCTGCCAACCTCCTTTACCCCTTCAGATTTCGTGAGTCGTGGACACTCCCTAGAAATTGGCCAAAGGTCACCTTTAGAAGTATAGCGACATGACTTTTTACGAGTTATCAACTCATGGAATGCACTTATAGCTGAACAAGCTCTACCAATGGGGGGTTGCCACTCGCCATTGGTGAGGGAGGTAAAGTCAATATCAATACTTGGTGGTTTTAGTTCTACTGGCCAAACTTAACACTTAAAATGAAGGTTGGTGCTCAAGTTGCCACATCTCGGCAGCCGTGATGCCACGTAAAACGGCATAAAAAGTAAGGTTTCTGGCGCAACGCTAGCCTTATGAGGGCGAGTAAGAACAGCCTAGTGGTCAGCATCCTTATCTCCAAACCAAGCGAATGCCGGTTTGTATCCCACGACTATTATACAGGACTAAAGCAAATGGTTTTGCAGCGTTCGTCTAGAAGTGTATGGACTATACAGTCGATATTTTTCAATTTTGATGCTGGAGTCTTCTTCTTGATGAAAATTTTAGGAATGTAGAATTCAAAAACCATGAAATTTGGCACACAATTTTCGTTTGATGCTATATATGTGGCGAGTGGAAAATATAACCTCAGACCCAGCGTACAATACAATGTACACCTGTAAAATGGCGTAAAAAGTAAGGTTCCCGGTGCAATGCAAGCCTTATGAGGGCAAACAAGTACAGCCCAGTGGTCAGCATCCTCATCTCCAAACTAAGCGAATGACGGTTCGAATCCCATGACCGACCCAACTATCATATGGGACTAAAGAAAAAAAAATCCCTTGGGTCGAGGTGGTTATAACGGTGAGTGACTTCAAAGTATACTTATGGCTACATGACAACCACACGATTGTTCAAGATTCGTGAAGGATGCAGCCGGCGTGGTTAGTATTGGAACTAAACTTGTCCAGGGCTGCAGCGGTATGATTAAAGAAAGCTAGCCTACATTTTTTTGACAAACCAAAACGGGTAATACTGAAAGATGCTGAAGGTTTGGCACTATTACAAGCACGAGAAATGACTGCGACACCCGAAAGCTGTGATCTTGCCAAAAGGCACACACAGAAAAATTTTGGATTAAGTTGGTACTGTGAGCTTGTGGTGCTGTTTTACTGTGATGATAGGTTAAATAAAGTGGATGAGAGTGGACTTGGTCCGAGGCAAGGAACGAGTTTCATCAGTCACCACAGGACGACTTAAGTAGTGTGGAGTAGGCAGGGCATAATAGTAGCATAAGTGGCGGGGCAAATTACTCTAGGCCCAGTGACGGTCTCGGGGCTGAATTGTTGGGGGTGGGGCGACAGAGGGCTGATCTGGAAATAGAGTGGGCCAAGGACTTTTTTTTTCAAGGCAGCCGCATTAGTTAATTTTATTCCGTTTAATTCAACCTGAACATAATGTAAGCTTCAATGCAGTAGCTTATTAAAAATCTTTTTTTGTAATACGCTATATTAACATAAAATAATTTGGCTATACCCACAGAGTGGGCTAGTTTCATTGGCTCCTGGCTACACATATTGCAAAATTGCTACCAACACATGAACCTAAACGCCAAAGAAATAACTGTGACACACGAAACATGTGCTCTTGCCAAAAGATACGCCCAGAGAAAAGTTGTTACTGTGTGGCGGTGTTTAATGTGGATATCTCTGGTTATGGAAGTTAGATCAGAGCTGACCTGGTCGGACAACAGGGGAACAGTTTCAACACAGAACGACTTTCATAATGTGGAGCAGGCAAGGTTGTAGTAAGTGGAAGCACAAATTTCCACAGGCTTGAAATGGTTTAATGCAACTGTTGCCAACTTTTAAACCTCCAGATTCGTGAAACAATGTTTCCGTAATATGCCACTAAATTCTTCGACAGGTTAAAACAAATAGGGCCTACAGCCTGCTTGAAGAAACGATCATGATGTGTTCTATGGAAAACGAGCGGTCAAAAAAATAAAAAAAATTCTATGAAAACGTTGCGACCGCAGTAATGACTTGGCGGGCAAACAGGTGTACATGCAGCTATACATTTAAGCTGTACATGCACTTGTGCATTAGCGCAAGGAATAGACACTCCACTACTTTCCTAGGGAAGTGTGCTTTATATTTTTGTTGTTGTGGGAAAGACGATCCCCATCAATATAGTAGGGTCACACAGTTACTGCCCAAATAATTAAACTGCCCAAACCTTTTAAACTGTCGGGATGTAAGCTTACATAAAACGTATAGAATTCACAGATTAAAAAGCCACCATGTGCTCCATCCGTTTTGGTTAGCCACTGAACACAACATCGGTGGCTTTACGCCAATGCCCCACTAGCCATTTTAAATAGCTTGGGACTCGGGGGGTACAAAACCCCCCCCCCCCCCCCCCCCATCATTGCTCTGTCACTCTTTTAGGATATAGAAAAGTTTAGCGATCCGCACATGTTGCTGACCTGGCTTTGTAGTGGCGGTGTTGATGATTATAATGGTTAGGTTAGGTTAGGTTAGGTGTAGGATGATTTTTAGCAACGATAGATTGGATTGGTTAGCTTTACTACTAACTTTGTATTAACCATTACACCATTGTAGTTTGGGCAGCCAGTCAACAGCATTCACAGCGTCTGCTGTGGCTAAAAACCACCTACATGGTTAAAAGATGAAATATTCGGTAAAAGAGAACTTGGTTCGTGAATGTGTGGCGGTCAACTGCGTATTCTCTATGCTGGTTGTTGCTTTCTGCAATACGTTAGAACACTTGGCAAGGTTGGTTTCGCTGTGGCACTCATTTAAATACCGATCGGCTCCTGCTATCACCAGTAAAAATGCTTCGTGGTAGTAACGACGCACGTTTCTTCCTGTAGTCCTGCCGGTTCATAACAGCTGGCGCTGATGCTTGTCCCCCTGTAACAGCTGATCCCTGTAGTTGATGATGACGTCATAACAATGCGTGGGTAGTCTTGTTGTTAGCGTTGAGCACGAATATGCTCCTCCCGTAACGAAGTGAGTATATTGCTCTAAGGTTGCAAGGCATCGCCAAGGAATTTGCTGATCTTGTTAAAGCTGCTACGTGCCCTTGTACATTGTTTCCGAATGGCCCGCGTTTTCCCGCCATTAACCTTTACACAGTGCTCAGCTTTTAATGCTTGATTCTTGCGTTGAGTAAAAGTTGCCCTCACATTGTTTGGGAGATGCAGCTGCTATATTTGCGTCATCTCTTTGTATTTTATCCAGAGCGAACGGCTGCTTTTAATCTTTCCAATAAGTCCTCAGCGTTGCACTTTACACCAAGATTTAGTACCCTTACTGCGTATGTTAGTATCAATTTTCTCACAAATGGTTACTAACTTCGACCAGTTGTCAATAAACACTCTTAAGCAGTCGGCTAAAGAGATTCATTGCACATCTTGTGGAAGGACTAACTTTAACTTACAAGCTTGTTTGTAGTCAGCAAGCGCTAGAATGGTTATTTCTGAAATATTTTACTATTTCCACAACGTGGTCCTTAACACCTGACACGTGCAAGAGTAGTATAATCAGCTTAAATCGACTCCAAACGAGTCTTGAAACTCGTATTTGAAACTCGAGTATTTGAAACTCTCAGATAACAAGGGATTTCGAATCCTTAATTTATGCAAAACCTCTCCGGCCTCGTCAAGTACCCTGTGACGTCACAGGGATGATCTGATTTTTTGATCCCCGGAGAAAGGTGATTGATTGAGAGGTGCTATGGTGGTGAGTTGAGGGAGCGCTTAGTGCGCCCCCCCCCCCAAACCCCCAGGGGACCGGCGGCGCTCCTTCTCTTCAGATAAAAAAAAGTAGAGGAGTGATAATGAGGGAAATCTCTACACGGCTTATTAAATCCGTAATATTCGATGTAAGCAAGTCGTTCAGACTATAAGTACTACGTATGAAATGTATAGTCATTGAAAAGAAAAAAAAAATGTTAAAAATTCATAACTTGACCCGAAACAGGGATTACTAACACACGTATGATTATTACACTGTTTACTGACATTGTTTTCACATTATTTTAGTTAACTAACACAAACACTGAATGTTTACTAGTTTATTTATTCATATTCAATTGTTTTCAGTTTTAGAGATACATTTTGACTTTCTACATTTTCCTTATTTTTTTTCCTTTTGTAATTTTTTCTACATTCTGTAGGTCATCCTATGCTGGATTAGTCTGGGTAAATCGTGCGTGCGATGTTTTAATTTTTGAAATTTCTTAGCGTTGGTTGTCTTCTTCACAATGCACAATAATAATTTATGAGCTGTGGCGGCGCTCGATTATGTAGGCCCTCATTAATTCGTCCAAGGGTACGTAGGTCTTCAATACTACAAGGAAGATCTGTATTAAGGGCACCGTCGATGAATGGCACTCGGCGTGTCGCCGTGAGGAGGTTGTGTTGGCCCGTTTGCGCATAGGTCACTGGTGTCGACGGCCACTTACGGTCCGGCACTTCCTTGTTGATTGTCGCCATCTTGATGGTGTTCGTCATCGTTTCCATCTTCCGCATGACATTGCGCGACAGTTGGGCGATAAGTCTGTACTTCTGTCCGGTGTTTTTCAATTTTTGCAGGAGGTACAGATGTATGACAAGATTTAGATTAGGGGTTTGAATAACATTTCTGTAATGTGTGGTGCAGTGGCAACCCGGACCACTGCACTGTGACTGAGGTTGGCGCTAATGACCAAGTTGTCGACGCGCCATTAAGCCTCAATCCCCCCCCCTCTTCCTCTTTACTATCATCACTCTCATCCTAGAATATAAAAAAAATAAGAGAAAAATTATTAATCTTATACAAAAAAATATTATTACATTTACTTCAGAGTATTTCTCAAGTCTTCGGTATTTTTAAAGAAAAAAACTAAACTTCATCAACGTATAAAGAAACTTTAATCTTGAAATAAAACTACATTCTCTGAACCCCTCAAAAAAAAAACTGAATGAATAATACGTTCGTGAAAACAAGTTAGATCACAATTCAACAACGTAGAAAATTTTAAAACTAAGCTTGAATGAAAAATAAGTTCGTGAAATCAAGTTAGAACAAACTTGAAATAAACTTCATTTTCTGATACGATGCAAAGGTAAACGAAATAATGTTTTTCTTTCAAAGGAATTTAGAAAATACTTCGATAACAGCCTGAAAACACTTCGATCTTGAAATAAACAGCAAACGCGAACGACACAAAGTCTAGTGAACGAAGTGATTTTTTCATATTTGATTTTTTTCATTCTGTGAAACAACGATCATGAACGAAGCTTAGTTTTTTATTTTACTTGTTTTAAAAAAAAGAAGATAGGTTGCAAATGTGAACGAAATGTTTTTTTTTCTTTTAGTAGAACTTAGAAAATACTTAATAACAACGTGAAAACTGCTTTTATCTTTTAAATAAAACTTCACTCTATAAACCAAAACAGGCAGCATGAACGAAGTTTAGTTTTTTTTAACCAATTCTTTGAAGGACCAAAATAAAACATGAACGACACAATGTTTAGTGAACGAAGTGATTTTTCATTCTCTGAAACTCTGAAGCTTAAAAACCACCTTCGTTTCTTTACTTATTTTTAAAAAAATTTTCATTTGTTTCAATTTTTTTTAATAAATAAAGAAACTAAGGTGGTTTTCTAACCTTCAGGGTTACAGAGAATGAAAAAATACACAAATGAAAAATCACTTCGTTCACTAAACATTGTTTCGTTCACGTTTTAATTTAAAAAAAACAATGGCTCGTAAACAAAGCAATGTTTTTTTTCTTTCAGAACATAGACATTGATCTTGAAATAAATTTTATTCTCTAAATCGAAATCAGCGAACGTGAACAAAGTTTAGTTTTTTTTTATTTTGCTTATTTAAAAAAGAAAGTTAGAACACACTTCAACATCTTAGATTATGATTTTTTAAAACAATTCTTTGAACTAAAAACAGCAAAACGTGAACGACACAATGTTTAGTGAAACATCTTCGTTTCTTTTCTTATTTAAAATATGAGTAAACATGCAAAGCTCAATAGCTAGGGGTACGAAACATTCTTTTTTTTCTTTTCGTGGAAAAAAGTATTTAGAATAACTTACATATACAACTAATTTCTTTGAACTAAAAGTATCAACGAACTTGATTCAGTAGTGCGCAGTTGTGTAAGATCCAAACATTTTTTGAATCTTTAAGTCTTCGGCACAAAAACGGCTCTACTTGCGTACTTAATCTAGAACAGAATCTTTAAAAAATAATAACCTTCGTTTTCTTTTACTTTGCATTCGTAAAAAAAAAACCAAAAAAAACGCATATTTTTTTTCTTTTACTTAATTTAAAATTAACATAACAGGTTCGTACTTGCCAAATCATTAATGCCTGACTAGCGGAGTCTCTCGCTTCGCTCGCTCATTCCACGTGCCCCCTGTGGGCTGGGGGTAGAATAAGCCCACCGTACCCCTGCGTGTCGTAGAAGGCGACTAAAAGTGAACCCAAGGTCACGGTTTGCTAGTGTGCCAAGGATCTGCATGGCGGAAGGTTTTTTAGTCCGTCTTGAACACTAGCAACCTCAACACTACGGTTTGCGAGTGCGGCTACGGTGTGTATGGCGGGCAGGTTTAACACCCGTCGCAAGCACTAGTCGGAAAGAGGTGAAGGGACATCGGGACAAATCGGGCCCGGGGTGGCTGCTTAGAGGATGTTTGGTGGTTTGAATCCCCTTTTGGGTTAGATTCCAATTTGCCCGTTCTGGCCACTGGGATTTTCATCCTCATCCCCCAGCATGTTGGCCGTGTGCTGCAACCTAGTAATCCGTGGAGGCGGAGATCCTGGCTTTCGGGCTTTGGCTCCTTATTCTGGAGGACGGGTGGCCTGGGCGAGCCGGCCTAAGGTCAATCGGCTATGACCTTTCGGGTCCTGTCGATGTGGGGAGGCGGCCTGTGCTGTATCCACCTGCATCATGGACCCGAACTGTTTGGGTTATCGACGGAGGTGGTGTGTACGGCTTCCTTGGTGGCCTCGCCTCTCGGCATGCTTAGGCTGCCACCTCACCGAGATAGGCGGCGGTGTTAGCTTCCTGGTGCAGGGCCCTGGATATGCGGCTTCCGGCCCTGCATCACCCGAGTGCCGCGCGGGGTTTTCTTTTCTGGGGGGGCGCACCGCCGCGACTTCTTTTTGCTCTACATGGCAACTACTTCCCCCCCCCTCCCCCGATAAAATTTCTTCCCCCCAAAATTCTTCCCCTCCTCGCCGCACTAGCAAGCGCCAGAGGAGGGAACCCGAGATGGTTGGGCCTGGTGCCCAGTTACCAGACTTTAGTATGAGTCGGGACCAAGTCCCGAAGTTCCTGGTGGTGACAGGCGAGGGCCGAGATGTTACACAACTCGGTCCATTCGCTATTCACAAAGCTCTGAAAGGGATCTGTGGTTCTGATCCGAAGAGTGTCTCTCGGCTCCGTGCTGGGGGATACCTTGTAGAAGTTGCAGACGATGGTCAGGCGAAGAGGCTTTTGAAAGCGAGTGCACTGGGGGTCATGCCCAGTGCATGTCGAGCCGCATCGTACTTTGAACAGCAACAAGGCGGTCGTGACATGCTTTGATTTGAGGGGTCTCAGTGATGATGCCATCCTGGACGAACTCAAGTCACAGGGTGTTACGGCTGTGAGGCGTTTGGCACGGAAAGGCAAGAATGGTGCCCAGCCAACTGACACCTTTTTCCTGACCTTTGATAAGCCAGTTGCACCGCAGTACATTACTGCCGGTTACCTGCGCTTGAAGGTCAGGAGTTACGTTCCGAAATCGATGCGGTGTTTCCGCTGTCAACGCTTCGGCCATACCAACGGCTCGTGTAAAGGTAGGCCAACCTGTGTTTCCTGTGCTCGGGCAGCCCATGAAGGCGCTGACTGTGCTGGCCCGAAGCAGTGCGTCAACTGCGGTGGTCAGCACCAAGCCTCTTCACGGGACTGTCGTGTTTATGTTGAGGAACTTCAAGTGCAGGAACTAAAGGTTAAGGACGGGCTACTAGGAGGCCCGAAAGAAAGCCAAGCTATCGGCACCGGCAATGACTCGTTCTTTTGCGCAGGTGTGCAGTGCGCCAATGCCTGGCCCAGTTAGTGAGTCTGCTGATTTGGCAGATTTACGCGCTGAGCTCAGGTCTTTGACGAGGACGGTGGGCAAGCTTATTACTTTGTTGACCCAGCAACATCCATCTCTGCAGGGTCTTTTGGGTCCTTCGGACCCGGTAGCTGCCTTGCCGTCTGCATCTGCCCAGCCTGCAAATGTTTCTGCTCCTGCTGCTGCAACTGTTCAGACTGTTCCCAGGCAGGTTAAATCTTCAGCTAAACCTCCGCCTGCCCGGAGTGAACCACAGAAAACGTTGAAGAAGAAGGCTCCTGCTGGTAAAGCCTCAACACCACCCGTGAGGATGTCGCCACCAGGAGAGAAGGTGAAACGGTCGTTGAACGGCTAGCTTGCTGAGGGGTCCGTTGTGTCCCCTCAACATCTTGATACTACTTTGCCCATGGAGCAGGGAGAGATTTCCTGTTTCAATCCTCCGGAACTTTTTCCTCCTTCCGAGGACAACTTCATTCTGAACCAAACTCCATCTTTTGATTCGGGTGAGGATTCGGATATTTTCAGATCGCCCAGAGGAGGAGTTGAGGAGAATGATTCAGTCTTCAGCCCGCCCGAATGCCTGCGCATGCCATCGTTCAGTGGAACTGCCAAAGTTATCGGACCCATGCCGAAGAGCTGTGGCTGCTTTTGATGCATTGGCGACCTCTGTGCTGCTGTCTACAGGAAACCTGCTTTAAGGCGTCAGATAATCCGGTTGTTCGAGGTTATTCTGTCTACCGTCTGGATGCTGACCCTGTGCCACGTGCACATGGTGGTGTTGCAGCGCTGGTTCAATACTCTCAGCCACATGCCAGTGTGCCTCTGCACACTAGGCTTCAGGCGGTAGCAGTTAGAGTCTCTTTCCACTTCGATATTACTGTCTGTTTGCTTTATTTGCCACCGGATGAGGTCTTTGGGGTTGGTGACCTGGAGGACCTGGTCTGCCAGCTTCCTGCCCCTTTTCTGTTGCTGGGCGACTTTAACAGCCACCACGTCCAGTGGGGGGGAACCTCATACGGACAACAAAGGGAGGATCCTTGAGGAGTGGATGCAGAGGGGGTCCGTCTGCATCCTGAACGATGGAGCCATGACTCACTGTAACCTGGCCAAGGGCAATTGGTCAGTGGTGGACTTAGCCTTCTTTTCGCTAGCCATCCCAGTTCATTTCACTTGGGCTGTCACTGCCGACCTGCATGGGAGCGAACACCTCCCCATTGTGTTGTCCACAACACGAGGGGGTTCTGGGGCCTCCAGGCCAGCTCGGTGGGCGCTTAAACAAGCTGAGTGGTCAGCCTTTGCTGGGGCTGCTGTATTCAGCGTGCGGTTGAGGACTTTTCTGATGTGGATGAACTTTCCACTCATTTCACTGATGTGGTCCTTCCTGCTGCTCATGCTACTATCCCGCGTACGTCCACGCAGCCGAGACGAGTTCCTGTTCCGTGGTGGACACCAGCTTGCGGACTGGCCATTCAGGCCCGCAGGCATGCTTTGCGTGCATTTACGGTGAGCCCCACTACTGAAAACTTTGTAGCCTTTAAACGCTGCCGTGCCCGGTATGTTATCCGTGAGGCTAGGCGTGCTTCGTGGTTGGCTTATATTTCGTCAATCACGCGCTCCACACCTTATCGGCAAGTGTGGAGGAAGGTGCGCCAGATCTCGGGGAAGAGCATGCCTTCCCCGGTGTCGCAGTTAAAGATAGCGAATGCCGTGATCTCTTCTGTGCCGGATATCGCCGATTGTCTTGGGTCTGCTTTTGCGCGGGTCTCGAGTGATGACCATTATGATCCTGGTTTCCTCGGGATTAAGCGTAGAGAAGAGGCTCACTCTCTGGACTTTCGCTCCCATAGGCTAGAGGAGTACAATTTGCCGTTTACCTGGCAGGAATTTGTTTCAGCTTTGTCCAAGTCGCATGACTCTGCCCCGGGGCCTGATGATGTTCACTATCAACTGTTGGAACATCTGCCTCTTGCCTCCCAGCAGTTCTTGCTGGGGATGTTCAACCGTGTGTGGGCAGAGGGTTCTATTCCAGAGCGTGGAGGACAGCAGTGGTCATCCCGATTGTAAAACCGGGCAAAGACCCTACTTCTTCCAGTTATCGCCCAATCGCTCTGACTAGCTGTGTCTGTAAACTTATGGAACGGATGGTCAGTGAGCGGTTGGTCTGGGTGTTGGAATCACGGGGATTCTTATCTGCGTCCCAGTGTGGCTTTCGACGGTTTCGGTCGACTATCGATCATCTAGTTGTCCTTGCATCGGATGTGAGGGAGGCTTTCCGCTTGCGTCAACATCTGGTTCATGTTTTCTTTGACTTGGAGAAGGCTTATGATACGACCTGGCGTTATGGGATTCTCCGTAATCTCTATGACTGTGGCTTGAGGGGAGAGATGCCACTGTTGCTTTCCGCTTACCTCTCGGGGCGTTCTTTTCGCATCCGTGTCGGGGCGACGCTTTCCCGCCCGTTTGTCTTAGAGAATGGTGTGCCTGAAGGTGGTGTTCTTAGTGTCATCTTGTTTGCTATTGGGATCAACCCCATTGCTCAGTAGGCCGCTGTTCCCCAGTCATTGTTTGTCGATTGTTCGGGCAGCTCGCATGCGTACCTGCGAGCGGCAGCTACAGCTGGCGATTAACAAAGTCCAGACCTGGGCGGTCAGTAATGGTTTCCGGTTTTCTCCGGACAAGACTGTGTGCGTCCACTTTTGCCGCCAACGAACACTGCATCCGGATCCTTGCCTGTACTTGGCCCACAGGCACGTTTCCTGGGTCTGGTGTTCGATTCCAGGTTATCTTGGCTTCCACACTTGCGTCAACTTAAGGACAAGGCTTTGCGGGCGCTTAACATCTTGCGGGTTCTGTCGGGCACTTCATGGGGTGCCGATCGCACTGCCATGTTGCGCCTCTACCGAGCCCTTGTCCGTAGCAAACTTGATTATGCGTGCATGGTCTATGGTTCAGCTAGTGACTCGACTCTCCAGATGTTGGACACTGTGCATCACAGTGGCCTGCGTGTGGCGACTGGGGCATTTCGAACGTCTCCAGTGGTCAGCCTCTATGCTGAGGCCTCGGAGCCACCTTTGTCCATTCGTCGGCGACAGCTTGCCATTCAGTATGCTGTGCGGTTGCGTGTTGTGCAATCCAGTCCTGCTTGGTCCATGGGTTTTGGGCCAGTGTGGGTAAGGGTGATTTCCGCGATAGGCTCCAGCAGTCCTGTCAGGAAATAGCCTTTGAAATACCCTGCGTCTTGATGCTTGGTGCGATGCCAGTGGCCCCTTGGCTTGTGCCAGGTGGCATTTTCATTTTCGCTCTTGCGTCCCTCCCGAAGGGTTCCACTCTACCAGCAAGGTACCTGCAGGAGTTCCGGCGGCTGTGTTCTCAGTACGCCGGTTATCAGCGGCTGTTTACTGATGGGTCGAAGTCAGACGTTGGCTTGGCGTGTGTGTGTAAGGGAGTGACGGTTGCCCATCGCCTTCCATCAGGCTATTCTGTGTTTTCTGCAGAGCTTTTGGCTCTTGGTTTGGCAGTGGAATGGATCCTTGACTTTCAGGGCACGCATTTCATTGTATTTAGCGATTCCATGAGTGCTCTGGAGTCCTTGGCGAATTACAATCCTCGGAACCGCTTGACACAACGTATCCAAGCTTTGCTTTCCCGCTTGCCTGGCCGGCGGAAAACCGTGCTTTTCTGCTGGATCCTGGGCCATGTTGGGATAGGTTGAAATGAGCAAGCAGATTCTGCAGCGAAAGGGGCCATTTCTGGCCCGCTCCGGAGGGATCTCTGCCTTGTTCCCTCAGACGCCTTTCCAACTCTGCGTCTGAGGTTACACGCTTTTTGGCAAGCCTTGTGGGACAGTCAAGTCGATAATAAGTTACGTGCAATTAAAGACACTGTTGAGGAATGGCACTCGGCGTGTCGCCGCAGTCGCAGTGAGGAGGTGGTGTTGGCCCGTTTGCGCGTTGGTCACACTCGACTTACTCACTGTTTCCTTTTGTGGGGGGTTGACCCTCCTGAATGTTCTTGGTGTCGACGGCCACTTACGGTCCGGCACTTCCTTGTTGATTGTGACCATCTTGATGGTGTTCGTCGTCGTTTCCATGTTCCGCACGTCAATTGGGTGATAAGTCTGTCCTCCTGTCCGGTGTTTTTCAATTTTTGCAGGAGGTACAGGTGTATGACAAGATTTAGATTAGGGGTTTGAATGACATCTCTAATGTGTGGTGCAGTGGCAACCCGGATCACTGCTCTGTGACTGAGGTTGGCGCTAATGACCAAGTTGTCGACGCGCCATTAAGCCTCAATCTCCCCCCTCTATGACTGTGGCTTGAGGGGACGGATGCCACTGTTCCTTTCCGCTTACCTCTCCGGCCGTTCTTTTAGCGTTCGTGTGGGGCAACTCTTTCCCGCCCGTTTGTCTTGAAGAATGGTGTGCCTCACGGAGGTGTTCTTAGTGTCATCTTGTTTGCTATTGGGATCAACCCCATTGCTCAGCAAGCTGCTGTTCCCCAGTCTTTGTTTGTCGATGACTTTGGCCTGCATTTTCGGGCGGCTCGCATGCAGACCTGCGAGCGGCAGCTACAGCTGGCAGTTAACCAAGTCCAGACCTGGGCGATCAGTAATGGTTTCCGGTTTTCTCCGGACAAGACTGTGTGCGTTCACTTTTGCCGCCAACGAACACTGCACCCAGATCCTTGCCTGGACTTGGGACAGGCACAAATTCCTGTTGTCCCACAGGCACGTTTCCTGGGTCTGGTGTTCGATTCCAGGTTATCGTGGCTTCCACACTTGCGCCAACTTAAAGACAAGTCTTTGCGGGCACTTAACATCTTGCGGGTTGTCGGGCACTTCACGGGGTGCCGATCGCGCTGCCATGTTGCGCCTCTACCGAGCCCTTGTCCGCAGCAAACTTGATTATGCGTGCATGGTGTATGATTCGGCTAGTGACTCGACTCTCCAGATGTTGGACACTGTGCATCACAGTGGCCTGCGTGTGGCGACTGGGGCATTTCGAACTACTCCAGCGGTCAGCCTCTATGCTGAGGCCTCGGAGCCACATTTGGCCATTCGTCGGCGGAAGCTTGCCATTCAGTATGCTGTGCGTTTGCGTGCTGTGCAATCCAGTCCTGCTTGGTCCATGGTTTTTGGGCCAGACTTGCGAGTCGGTAGACGCAGGGTGGGTAAGGGTGATTTCCGCGATAGGCTCCACCAGTCCTGTCAGGAGATAGCCTTTGAAATGCCCTGTGTCTTGAGGCTTGGGGAGATGCCAGTGGCCCCTTGGCTTGTCCCAGGTGGCATTTTCATTTTCGCTCTGGCGTCCCTCCCGAAGGGTTCCACTCTACCAGCAAAGTACTTGCAGGAGTTCCGGCGGCTGTGTTCTCAGTACGCCGGTTATCAGCGGCTGTTTACTGATGGGTCGAAGTCGGACGTTGACGTGGCGTGTGCTTGTGTATGTAAGGGAGTAACTGTTGCCCATCGCCTTCCATCGGGCTATTCTGTGTTTTCTGCAGAGCTTTTGGCTCTTGGTTTGGCGGTGGAATGGATCCTTGGACTTCAAGGCACCCATTTCATTGTTTTTAGCGATTCCATGAGTGCCCTGGAGTCCTTGGCAAATTACAATCCTCGGAACCCCTTGACACAACGTGTCCAAACCTTGCTTTCCCGCTTGCCTGGCCAGCGGAAAACCGTGCTTTTCTTCTGGATCCCGGGCCATGTTGGGATTGGTGGAAATGAGCAAGCTGATTCTGCAGTGAAACGGGCCCTTTCTGGCCCTCTCGAAAGGGATCTCAGCCTTGTTCCCTCAGACGCCTTTCCAGCTCTTCGTCTGAGGTTACACGCTTTTTGGCAGACCTTGTGGGACAGACAGGACGGTAATAAGTTACTAGCTATTAAGGGCAACCGTCGAGGAATGGCACTCGGCGTGTCGCCACAGTCGCCGTGAGGAGGTTGTGTTGGCCCGTTTGCGCATTGGTCACACCCGACTTACTCACTGTTTCCTTTTGCGGGGGGTTGACCCTCCTGAATGTTATTGGTGTCGGCGGCCACTTACGGTCCGGCATTTACTTGTTGATTGTCGCCATCTTGATGGTGTTTGTCATAGTTTCCATCTTCCGCATGACATTGTGCGTCAGTTGGGCGATAAGTCTGTCCTCCTGTCCGGTGTTTTTCAATTTTTGCAGGAGGTACAGATGTATGACAAGATTTAGATTCTGTAATGTGTGGTGAAGTGGTAACCCGGACCACTGCACTATGACTGAGATTGGCGCTAATGACCACGTTGTCGATGCGCCATTAAGCCTCAATCCCCCCCCCCCCCTCATTCCGCGTCGTCTCGCTATGCTCGAGGAGCTTTCATGCTGCAACTCTTATGCTGCTGACAAACATTCCACACGTAAAACGATCACGCAAATGATCACAGTGCAGCGCACGTTTTTCATACGGCTTCAAATCACAACAAATTAACTGAACAAAAAGCGGATTCGCCTTTATAAAACTATTCCCCTTCCGCCGTGCGCGTAAACTGCCAATGAGCCGAAGGCGAGACACGCGATTCTCCCCCACTCGACGTTGGCTTGAAAAAACCATGTCCATCGCTGTAGCACGCGAGTTGCTGCATGCTTGAACTAAACATGCTTGGTACTTTTATCAAGGATACTCAGTCGAGCTCTACGGGTCTCCTTTATCCCGCTCTTGGTACAGATTATTTCTTTATTCAATAAAGAAATAATTAAGATAATTCAATAATAATAATAATTTGCACTGCGGAAGATGCACAGTAAAAGCGATGCCAGAGTCGAATACCAGGAACCACACGTCACTTTTATTTTTTGTTAGTACCGCACTTTACATGGGTTTTTTTGTTTCATATATTTTAAGAATTTTCACTCAGAAGCCATCTCCTTCCCCGCTACGTGTGATGCTTTGAAACAGGAACCACACACATGTCGCCCATAATTTTTGACAAATACAAAACAGCCAAATAGCAACTCATTTTGCTCTCTGGGTCTCACCCACCTCACACTTTACATAGGTTTTCTAGTTTCACTTATTTTAGCACAACTTCTCTGGATTATTGCTAAGGAGTGAACCATGTAATGGGTTAACGTATACACTACAGGTCGAATGTTGCTGTTTAAAACATTACAAACATATGCGTACCTTAAATTGCGAAGGTTATTTCTGGGGGAAGATGGACAATATTATTATTTAAATTTAAATACAGGGTGTTCGGAAATTGGTGTCAAATATTTTGAGGGTCCGCTGTGTGATCAAAGATAAGAAGAAAAAGTCCTATAAACATGGGTCC
>JAHWFP010148522.1:26337-36814 GCA_023313725.1 Lithobius niger
GGGGTGTGGGGGCGGGAACGGTACGCAATCCCCCCTCCCTCTCTCACCCCCAACCTTCTCCATGCCAGGAGGACGTGAGGGCTGGGCTCAACTCGCATTCATTTCGTAAGAACTTTTTGTTTCATGATTATTTGAAGAGAAAGAGCGCCGCCGTTCCCCTGGAGGTTTTGGGGGCGGTCAGTGGGGGGTGCGCTACGCGCTCCCCAACTCACCACCACAGCCCCTCTCAACCAATCACCTTTCTCCGGGGGTCAACCAATCAGATCATCCCTGTGACGTCACAGGGTACTTAAACGAGGCCGGAGAGGTTTTGCATAAATTAAGTATTCGAAATCTCTTGTTTTCGTATGGGAGTTTCAAATGAAGACTCGTCTGGATTATACTACTTGCAAGTCTTTTGCCAAAAGGTGTAACATATGTACTGAATAGCCATTTTATGTTGACACATCCAAATCTTCCTGTTTTGCTAGTTCCTCCTTCATGCATATAACAGGATTATTATGGATGTTACTCCACCCGTCTAAACTCAAGTTAACAGGTTTGTTCTTCAGATGCTGTTTGCATGCTCCACGTGTGTTGTCTATAGGATCCATTTATTTATCGGCAATGTCCAATCGGCTTGGAGGTTTATAACCTGGCCTTACTCCTTCAAAGATTTGCACGCATTTTCGATGCTCCACTAGCCTAAATGGGGAATTATTTGCAAGCAATAAGCTCGTCAAACTTTTCTTTTTCATTCGTTGGTAGTTTTTATCATGAATCGGTCAACACATTGGGTGCGTAATTTCGTTTTAGGCTGACCTGTTGAATAAGTAGTAGGCATGCTTTCTTCTTTGTTGTGAGAGTCACTTAGGGCAACTACTGCACCTACACATTAGGGGACTAAATTATCGGCGCGCCATTAAGCCTCAACCCCCCCCCCCCCGCATTAGGGGACTAAATAATTATTAGCAAGGGTCGTAGCAAAAAATCACAAAAATTTAGTTTTCAGCCCAAAAAATGTAAGGCCTTATTCACCTATAAACAAACCAGACATTAATTATAATGAACTACAGTAAAAAGATTTTTTAAAAGATACGAACAGCCCAAAATTGCTGTAATCAATGCCCTGCCATGTTGGAAAATGATGTCACCCCAACCATAGTCAAATTACATTTACAAGCAATTGCTCAAACAATTTTTCCCATCTTTCCAGGATTGGAAATTTTTTTATGGTGTTTGTGACCCTTTTTCTATTCACAGTTTAAAGTATAGGCTTCCAAATTTCGTCGTATTCCAGTGGTTGTGTTGTCTTGGTGTTTTACCATTGCTGAGTCTTTGTCATCCTTGGCCAAAGCACAGCCATGATCAAGTTTACGGGACCCTAATGGCTTGTTGCATTGTCCCACATCTAAGTACATGTCTCCTCTAGTGGAGTCTAGCATCAGGCAAGATAAATTGAAGCAGGTGGGTGCAAGTGTCTTCAGCTTTGGGATAAGATTTAGATGAAACAGAGCCCCCAGGGAAAGGAAGAGACGGATTATACCCCTGCGATAGTGTTGTGGGTGTGGATAATCGCCTTAATTCAATGCTGTGCAATACTTCAACATGGAATTGTGGTAATATGCACACCCACCCACATTATCTTGGGGTTTATCTGTCTCCCCCTTCCCTTCCCAGGCAGTTTTGGCGAATGTCCTGTAAATTCCTGGTAGGTGTGGCAATCGGGCCCAATACGGGGTTGGGGGGGGGGGGTGGGAAGAGCCATTGGTTGAGTTTGGCTCATTTGGATAACACTAGCAGGATTGTAATTGAGTGAGTACTTACGGATGAGCCAATGCAGGTCAATCTGGCGATACTCTTCTCTCGTGCATCATAGTAGTGACCTCTTGACTTCTCGAACTTAGATGCCCTTGGGGATGGGCAGAATAGTAATTGATGGAGCTTAAGATTTTGGGCTGGTTTGAGGAGTGCGTGCTGCATACTTTTTTCTGGAAGCAAGTCACGGTGAATTTTTAGATAAACACAGGCAGTGAACTGTCCTCACCTTCTTGCTCGACCGTGAATTGCAGCAAAGGATGGAATGTGTTAAGGTCTCTGAAGACGCGCTGACTGTTGTCATTGTTTTTATGCAATTCAGAAGGTAACTTGCTAACAAATTGCTGCAACAACTCGCGTAGTAAATTTCGGAAATTAACTAAGTTTTGCCCTTTCCTTTAACCTGTATTATTTTCTCAATTGCATTAAAATAGTTTGTGCCTTTCATTTGTAGTGTTGGGCGATTTAAATGATATCATGCGAAGTGATTAAATACAAAAAATGTTGTAATTTTTTAAACTTTGTTTAAGTCTTACCGCATGCGTGATCGTTGCACATGTAGCCTACCAAGTTCACTTTCGACGGTTGTGTCTGGTGTTGCTATAAATGGAATTGTGAGTCTTGCTAAATGACGATAACGACGTTTGTTTGTGTTCCATGTTCTGAAGGAGGACTGCTTGTTGGGATGATGGGTGAACTAACATAAAGGTCGAGTTCATTTGAGCAAATATCGTCACTGGAACACAAACTTGTTCGTTGTTGGTGTTGAACAAGTTTTCTGTCCAGGTAATGATGATGATGAAGTTGACAGAACATCAGCTATTAGTTGGGCTGCTGTAGGATTTGGTTGTTCCACTGGTTCAGCTAATAAGACGTTGGCTAAACTTGTCTTTTTCGCAGCTTTTGCAGCCTCTTTAGATAAAAAAAAAATTAGCAATTTAAAACGGGGACCAATAAATCTAATAGTGGAGCATACTATCAAATTCATAACTTGGCCACCACTGATAAACACTCGTTAACAAAGCTGCTTTTCAATTATTTAAACCTTCACTTTGTCTATGTCATTTAGAGCAGGAAACACTGCTGTTGAGTAGGGACTGTCATTTAGCAAAGCTGTGGAGTCATTAATTGGTTTCAGGCACTCTGAAAGTTCGTGAGCAGTCCTCCATTCTTCGTAAACTGAAAGATTACTCACACTTTCAACATGTGACATCATCAATACTGCGTGCTGCTCTTCCAACTAGTCGTTCCAACATTAGGTAAGTTTATTTCCGTCTAGTTGCTACATGTAGAATGTTCTATATTTAGTTTAACTGTTTTTGCACTTCGTTCAGTTGCTGGTTCATTACACAACTTTTGTGGAAATATGACACAATATTGAGGCTTTTAGCGATCCTGTGTTTTAGTTTTTGATATGTAAGAGGCAACTCGCCCTAACATAAAGGGAAGGGACAGAAACAAGGTGTTGACTGCCCAGGTGAACAAAGATGGCGGACACACCAAGTGAAAATGGAGCTCAACGAAAGTTTGCTTTTTTGTGAAACTAACTAGGCATCCAATGGATTACAGCTGACAAGAGGGAGGATCAACATTCAGAGATTCTTTTGAGCCAAACCGGGAAACTGAGTCTTTTATTAAGGAAATTATAGCCTTTCAAACATCTGAAGTGATTGTGAGTTTTCACAAAACTTTTGGACCATAGAATATTATTTGTCTGGAGTGCACAAATTAAGAAGTGAAGGAAGCATTTGGATGCCATTTTTGTTCCTGACGGACTCCATCTTTGTTTTGTGGGTGTTTTATCTCCTTCTGAACGACGACGACTAATATATCGCCCGTGAGTGGCCATTGTGCGGAATCTCACAAGGAACATTGTGTTTTTTATTTTTTTTAAAACATAATTTGGCAGACACTTCTGCATTGCAAACTGCGTGGGACACCGAACCCTACAGCTGATAAGTGCATTGGGTACTAAAAGGTCACTAACAAGCACACCAGTCGGTGTTATGTTTGTCAGCAACTAAACAACATATTCGTGAAATCGCATCCCCAACACTTCAAGAAAATATCGTAAAACGTCCAGCTGTTCGAACCCAGAATGGAAAAAAGAAGACTAAGAAAATACAGTTGAAACCTAAAAGCGGATTTGAAAAAAAGAAACGAATAACCAAGCCAATTCAAGACATCAGCCACGAGTATGAGTCAAACGAATCCTACATCCATCACGATCACGCGTCAACAAATGAGCAAACTAAAACAGATACGACCACTGCTCTTATCAGGGAGAAAGAAAGCCCTGAATTACTTAGTCATTTCAGAAACATCTTGGAAATTTCAAGACTGGAATCTGATCTTGCGAATAAAGAAGTGAACATGAAACTGTTTTAAGCAATGTTTTTTCAAACTCCTTGCACATAGTACAAGCAGCCATAAGGGAGGAAATCACTGCAGTGATACACAATAATGCTACCATTTCGGACACCAGTAACTACATTGACTGCGACAAATCCACCAACCCAAATGGGTCAATACCATTGCCAGCAGGGCAACATGACACCATTCTGCCAAGTTTAAGGTCATGACCTTCTTAGATACATTTAGTGCCGTCGTTAAAATGTCCATCACCAACCTTGAAACAAAACTTGAAAATTTGTTGTTGCACCACGCTATGCTTATGAAAAATCTGATTGAACAACAGCTGAACCAGCAAATCGTTAAACTATCAGATTTGACAACTCCACCATTCGAAGCATCTATGGATGCAGATCTGGACAAAAGTGAGGTTGTGGTAACGTCTGTGCTTCGGAAACTTCAAAATGACCAACTGCAGGTTGTATCTGCCCACGTGAACAACCCATTACCTTTCTGCAGACATCTTAAACGAACCGGATGCAAAACTTCCAGACACGATCACCGTCCGAAAAAAAGCAAACACAGGAGATGACTTTGCTAAAGGGAGGAGCCAAAACGCCACTCGTCATACTGTACCAACAAATCTTTCGAAACATGACACGTCACGGACAACATTGAACGAAAACAGTAAAGGAGTACACAGAGAAGCCTTCGGACGATCACAATTGGATAACTGGGCATTGACAACCAGCGGTAATTCAACGACTTTGCAATCAGCAAAACCAAATTCGTAACAACCAGGTGGAATCAAAGAACCTTAATTGCGACAGTATTCAAAATTCTATTGACTGAAATTTGCCAATAACTAGCTGGTGCGAACAATCCATCATAATTGGTGATTCCAACACCCGTGCTTTAAGAGGTAGCACTAATGAACGTTCTATTACTTGGACTTGGCCAGGTACCAAAGCTGCGGATTAACTCCAAAGTTGGAGGAAATTGCACAGCACTGTGATCAAAACGCTTCTTTTATCATTTGTGCAGGCACAAATAACGTGACCAAGGATCACCCAACCAAAATTGTCGAACATCTCATCGACTTGGCTAAACACATTGCAAAACTTAGACCACACTCGAAAATTTCCTTCATTGGCTTGTTCCCTCGCTTTGGAAGACAGCATACACATGTAGATCGTGAGGTCATTGCTGTTAACAATCTTTTATGCCAACATTGTATTGATGCAGGTTTAAATTTCATCTCGATGGACCATGAACTCTTTTTGGACCGCACCAAACTTGCAAGAGACGGCTCCACTTGACACGAAAGGGTAAACTTGCACTCCAAAGGTCGATTCACATTATGCATACTAAGCAGCAGGAAAACGGCACAATGTAAATGGGAAATTAATCAAATATCCTAACCGCATGCTTCTCCACGTTGAATAATCCTCGCTGCCTTCTTATAAATGCAAGAAGCTTGGTGTGTAAATTGGGGATTTTATAGGACTGTATAGCAACTGACAATTATGACTTATTTTTCTTAGTTGAAACATGGCTAATCCGGGTGTTACAAATGCAATGATTACAGGTCCCTTTCCATTTGATGTAATTGGCTTAGACCGTAGCTCACATGGAGGTGGCTTACTTGTTGTTTTTCGGAAACATCTTAATGTGGCCTAACCAACCAATGTGACGATGTCGAGGCCATTTGCTTACTAATCCCAGGTTTTAAAATTAACTTCATTTTATGTTACCTACCCAACAGTCGTGTGGAACAGCATGTAATTAATCTAAATTCATTCATTACATCAGCTATGAATAGGTCGCACTCAAACATAGTACTGGGTGATTTTAACCTCTCTTCAATTAACTGAAAGCTACGTAGTTCCTCTGAACGGGTTCATCGAATCTTCCTCGACAACGTCACCTCACTGGGTCTCCATGAACTTGTCGAAGAACCCACACGTGGAGACAATATTTTGGATCTGGTTTTTACTGACTGTGATCACCTCATTTTTTATACTAAAGTTATTGGCCACTTCGGCACAAGCGACCATTGTATGGTCTCTTTTAATCTGCACTGCAAAACTTCACACTGTGTTAACAGGCAGCCAGTAATGGGCAAAATTGATTTTAATCGCTTGAAGGAAAATCTTGTCAATGTAAGCTGGCATAAACTTTTGGTTTCAACTAATCTCAATATCGATCGTGCTTGGGATGTTTTCTACAGCATCCTCCAACAGGAGGTACAAAAATGTCGCTCAGCGAAACCGCATTGCATCCATCGCGGTCCTCTGTTACCAAGGATTCTTTCAAAGCTGAAGCGCAAGAAGCTAAATATTTGGCACAAATACAAACTTAAACCTTCTTTTTGTTGTTTGGCGTGTTCCCAGCCCGAAGGCCATAACACCGTGGACGCTCCCAAGCAGTCGGGGAGCAACAGGCACAAATCAAGAAGGGGGAAAAAAAAGAACAACACGCACAAAGCAGCCCAACGGCAGAACCTTTGAGTCGTTACAACGAGTGCCGAATTTTATACTCGGCTGAGGCGGCTAAATGGCACCATTCGCGTGATTCCACGATCCTTTTTGAGGGAACACTTTCAGCCCTGTTTAAAATCTATCGGGAAAAGAATGCTACGTCAAGAACCTTCCCTCCCCTTAAATCTGGTGGCAGTTTTATTACACACAACGGAGCTAAGGCAGAAATCCTGAACTCACCGTTTGTCTCCAATGGGGTACTCGACGATGCCAGTGTTAACCCACTGTTTGACTCAGAATTAGTTTCTTCTTTCAGTATAAAGCACAACTTATCTTTCACTGCCAGTTCTGTCTTGCGTGTGATCAATAAACTCAAATCAAGCCATTCTGTGGATCCGGATGGGTTCTCGGCCTTCTTTTACAAGTAAATTTGTAGGGAAGTTAGTTTCCCACTGGCTACTTTGTTCAATCTGTCTTTTGCTGAGAGTAAATTACCAATGCTATGGAAGACGGCTGTTGTTATACCGATCTTCAAAAAGGGCGATGCTGTAGTTCCCAGCAATTAATTATTGACCAAATGCGTTAACGATTATTCCGTGCAAAATCATGGAGTCAATCATCCGTGACCTTATGATGTCTGTGATCAAATCAAATAACTTAATTGGCAATGATCAATTTGGCTTTATGCCTGGCCGCTCAACAACTCTCCAACTATTAATGTGCCTCTATCGGTGGACAAGCGCCCTGGATGTGGGAATCCCGACTGATGTGGTGTACTCCATTTTAAGAAGGCTTTTGAGTCTGTTACACTTTCCAAGCTGTTTTATAAGCTTGAAAATTTAGGCTTCGGAGGAAAGCTATTAAAATGGGTCTCTGCATTTATTAACAACAGATCTCAGCGTGTATTGGTCGTTGACTCCTTTTCATCATCCTTGAATTTCATTAGCGGCATACCACAGGGCTCCGTTTTGGGCCCATTGTTGTTTGTGGTCTACTAAACGACTTGTCTTGTAATCCTTCATCTGTTTGTAATTCAAAGTTTGCAGATGATCTTAAGATCGATAAGGCTGTTATTGATATTGATGACGGCGCGTTGTTGGCCCTTGAGATTGACTACGTTTCCAGTTGGTTGGCCAAGTGGCAACTGCCAATTTCTTCAATCAAATGCCAATCATGCATATTGGAAATTCATATCCAGGGACATCGTATTATCTTGATAATTGCCCCCTTCCTTCGGTTAACACAACTAAAGATCTTGGGTTTTGTGACGGACTCAAGTTCAGCCTGCACTGTCGCAAAATTACTGCATCTGCGTAAGCGCGTGTACCTTTGATTAACAGATGCTTTTCGTGCGGTGACCGAGAAATCAAAGTTTGGGCATTCAAGGTCTATGTCAGACCAATTTTGGAGTACGCTAGCCCCGTTTGGTCACCTAACTTCCTTCATGACATTGATGCAGTTTAGGCAGTCCAGCGACGGTTTACCAAGGCATTGCCTGGCTTGCGCAACCTGTTATATGGAAGAGGTCTGCAGATCCTTAAACTTGACCCACTCGGATTACAGAGAATCAAAATTGATCTTATTCTTACCTACCAAATTATTCATGGTGTGGTTGGTTGTGCCTCTTTTTGACCTGTCGGAGTTAAATTGGACTAGAGGTATTCCCTGAAGCTTATGGTGCAAACATCACATTTAGATTGTAGACGTAATTTTTTCGCGTTGCGTGTGGTTAGGATTTTGAATTCTTTACCAGACGAAATTGTCACCTCGCGAACAGTTCATACATTTCGGACTCGCATCAGCTCGTTTAATCTAGAGATTTTTATGCGTCGGTTTTATCCTCCGAGTTAAATATGTAATCTTGCAGATGATTCCGCTTTTCGTAAGTCTCGCTCCATGAAACCTTGGCTGCCTGTTAGTGACGCTTGGTCCTTGCCTGATCCGTTGCTATTGCAACAAAGTGTTTTTATTTATTTATTTATTCATTTTTAGTTGGTGACAATTCCCATTTTGGGGATTTAGTACTTATCATATCCATACTTTGTATTATACATATAACGTTGCTTTTTAACGGTCTCATTTGTTCATCTGGATTTTATTTTTTACTTGGGCCGATCCTACACCTCCCGTCTCCAACACGTTTGGCGATGCCATCGGGGGCCATAGAGTCCCTGGCAGGTCTAACCTTAGTGGTAAGACATTCCTAATACCTAATCCCCTCACCTTCCCTTGGCCAATCTTGTGATTGTGATTGTCTTCTGTTTTTTAATTTAGGCTGGCTGTTAGTGATCTTAGGGTCCTTGCTAGACCTGTGGCTATCGTAACAAAATTGTTATTATAAATAAATACAATTCTTCTGTCACACAACGGCAGAATGGTTAGAAAGGGCTGCGGAGTCAACCGCTTACAACTCACCCAACTTAAAAATGTAGCATGAAGTAGGATGCTCGAGCACACAATAGCAAATCGTTATCACTCGATATCTCGTCATAATATATTTGAAGCCAGGCAATCACCTGAACTAGTTGCCAAAATAATAACCGAACAGTTAACAAAATTCAGGTCGTTTAAGGTGTGCCCGCAAACACACATAATTGAATCTATGTTTAAAATTAGCAACCGACACAGCCGAGAAAACTTCCTCACGAAGCGAGCACCATACGGGCACCACTCTCACTGCGAAGAAATGTTTTCGGCAATTAAGCCTTGACCGCGGAACAATAGTAACTATTATTAGTATTACTATTATATGACAAGTGTTTATTAATGGCAAATGCACTTACAAATATAACCTTCAGTAGGTCATGTACTGATTGGTTGCACATAGTGAGTAACTGGCAGGTACACCATGTGGAAGCAAACGGGATCATACCAACATAAGTACCAGACTAAGTCAATGGAACAAGTTTGTGCATGCAAGGTTCACACACCCCAATTTACGTACAGACCACTGCCCCTATTAATGGATTCAAGTATTTTTTATACAATACTACAAGCAAAATATATCCAGTAATCACAATTTAAATTTTTCATTGCAATACAATCAATTAATTATTTATTTAACAAGCATTCCTCAATATATATATTACAGCTTGCAATTACTGATTTTTATTTAATTTCTGACCAACTTGAATGTTTATTGGGCTTACGATCGGGTCAATGAGTATGACGTCATGAGTGACACACCGTTAACTTGGTCGAAAACTTTGAATAAATCAAGTTTCTGCTACTCAGTCAATTCGCCTGTCTTTTTAAATAGTTTAAATGCTTCATGACTGGTTAAGTGACCATCACCAACTTTCTGGCCCTCTCGGTAGGGATCTCAGGCTTGTTCCCTCGGACGCTTCGCCAACTCTGCGTCTGAGGTTACATGCTTTTTGGCAAGCCTCGTGGGATGGACAGGACGGCAATAAATTACGAGCTATTAAAGGCACTGTTGAGGAATGGCACTCGGCGTGTCGCCGCAGTCGCCGTGAGGAGGTGCTGTTGGCGCGTTTGCGCATTGGTCACACTCGACTTACTCACTGTTTCCTTTTGCGGGGGGTTGACCCTCCTGAATGTTATTGGTGTCGGCGGCCACTTACGGTCCGGCACTTCCTTGTTGATTGTTGCCATCTTGATGGTTTTCGTCGTCGTTTCCATCTTCCGCATGACATTGTGCGTCAATTGGGCGATAAGTCTGTCCTCCTGTCCGGTGTTTTTCAATTTTTGCAGGAGGTACAGATGTATGACAAGATTTAGATTAGGGGTTTGAATAATATCTCTGTAATGTGTGGTGCAGTGGCAACCCGGACCACTGCTCTGTGACTGAGGTTGGCGCTAATGACCAAGCTGTCGACGCGCCATTA
>JAHWFP010148526.1:0-15000 GCA_023313725.1 Lithobius niger
GTGTGACGTCATTACAATTGCTAAGATTAACTATCATGGCCGACTTGCGGTTTTGAGGGACGTTTGTGATTGGTTGAGGTTCGGTCACGTGACCTTATACTGGTTTCTGATTGGTTGTGGTGACGTGCTTTTTAATATCATCCATTTTACCGGATGTGACGTCATTGTGACGTCCTTCCGTGTGAGTATCTGATTGGTTGACACGACACGTGACGTGTGTTGTCATACATTAACATGTGTTAAACCGGATGTTGCCCCTGTTTTTGAACCGTAACGATTGAACTACTAACGTCCATTGGCAAAAGACTGTCAGTCTTGAAAAATGCTTGCGCTGTGGAATTTTGGTCCACTAATCCCCAATTCTGGATATATGTCACTACAGAGGTAGCCAGCGGAAATACTGGTGCTGCAGATCATTAGGGCGGGTTTGTGTTGACTATGACGGAGAAAAGAAAATTGGATGATATCAGAACGGTTTAATAACATTTAGCGAATGAAAGTGCCGCCACAAAATGATTGACAGTGCTTAAAAACGTCCTGGTCATAAATCTTTGACAATGACGTTAAAAGTTGTAAGTTCACGAAATTGAATGAGCAGTTAGCTAATAATAATAAAATGCAATGATTATTAAAGCTAAGAGGTGGCATCAGGTTTCAACAATTCTACAAAGATGACATACACTTGAAGAAAAATAATACACGTTGTTTTTACTACTTTTCTTTGTTAGATGACTGGTAGATGGATTTTTTCAACCAGTCTTATATGCAAAATTGTTGCTCTAATTTTAATAAAACCATCTTTTGACCAACAAGGCGACGAGTCCAAAGCAGTGATATTTGTGTTCACTCTTCACCTACAGAATACACTTAAATGGTAGCAATCTAAAGCCTTGTTTTAAGGTTTTTCAAAATCTAGTTTCATATTTACAAAGAATCAGTTAAGTTATTGGTTAACGTTTCCAAAACCGAAAACAAGTTTTCTCTGGAGTAGAGGTAATCATGTCAAAAACCATAACTGGTAAACGGGTCCGCCAAGTCCCGAATGGTTCGGCTCTTCAAAGGAGTGATATCAACACACCAAAACATTCGCCAAGTTATTCGCACCACTTAATAGTTCGAAGGTTAAATGAAAACTAGAACATTGCAACTTTTGGTAGCAATGTTCAAGTTTTCATTTAACGTCCCAAAGTATTATTCGGTGCGATTAAGTTGGCGAATGTTTTGGTGTGTTGATATCACTCCTTTGAAGGGCCGAACCATTCGGAACTGGTGGCCCCTTTTAAAAGTTTTGGTTTTTTATATGATATCGCTCCTTTTTTTAAATTGTGTATTGACTCAACTGCACTACCGTGCAGATGTGTAATAAAGTACCACGTAAACAAGAAATTGGTTTTCAACAATTTGCTACCTTTTGCCTTAGGCCGAACGGTTTGGTTTTAATTTTGTTGTAATTTATTTTATTTCGTTAGTTTTGGTGTGTTGATATCAGTCCTTTGAAGGGCCGAACTACTCTCAACTTGTTGGCTTCTTCACCAGATTTTTGGCTTTGTTTGTTTTGCTTTGTTTTTAGAGTTGGTTTATTTTTCGTGAATTGGACGTGAATAGAATTTCTTTGGCAACGTTGTTTAGATTTATCGTGTTACACTAGTGTGTGTCGAGGCACGCACGTCAGTATACACGTTGTCATTGTCCGAACTTTGGCTGTCCACGGAGACGATGCCGACAATACTGACAATGGTTTTAACAATATTTTCGTAATTACACGCCATCGGCACGCCATCCTCGTTACACCCCTAGGCTCCAAACCATAAAAGGTACGCAGTTCGTATCGTACTGCAGCCATTCGTCCAATTTCATAGCTAGAAGCCTTCCCATTATCTCGGCTTCGATGAATAATCACCCTATGGAAATTAACGTGGGGATGTGCGGACTAGAATTAGCTAGTAGCTATACCTAGTTACACTTTTTCAACGTTATTGAGGGTCAGATTTTGCATTGAAAGCAGCTTAGCTGACATTCCTACACGAGTTAATTTTTGTCAGGTGGGTCATTGCTCTCGATTTCAACACAATTTAAGCTTTTGTACCGCATCATTATTTTTCCCTAAGTACCTGAAATGTGTCCAACTATGCTTCAAGATATAAGACACTGACGCTTTGGCGCCGCGCTACAATGGTTTACAACCTCGACAATTGAATTGATGTGATGTTTGTTGTGATGATTGTTGCCTAACTTGGCGCGACACACTAGCGTTTGTCTAGATTTAACCCGTTCAATAGGTGTAAATGTTGCAAAAACAAATGAAGAACAGAAAGTAATGAAAGTTTCAATTCTAATTTTAAGTTTTGAAACAAAATGTTACGGACGTTAACAAGATCGATTTTACGGCCATCACTTCGCGAAGGATCTTTATGTAAAAATATAACGTCGTAATGGCATTGTCTAATGCAACAAATGACTTTTCGTCGGGAAATCAAGAGAAAAGGAAGAAAATTATGGAATAGCGAACAATAAGAAACGGAAAATTGGTATCTGAGGTTGCGCGAAATGGCAGTTAGACTTTTCGCTTCTTGGTCTAAGATTTTTGTTGTAGAAAAAAAAGGTTAACTATCACTATTGAAGTGTTTTGCTTTGAAGAAGGCAACTAATATCACAAAATGTGAATAAGATAATACAAGATATTGTGGTTAATGAAAAACGAGAAATAATGGGTTATCCTGAAAATCATAAATGAAAGGTGACTTTTTAAAAGTGAACTATGGTTGAATTGCTGCGTAATGAAGAAATATACAACCCCACAAACATAAAAATGATGAAAAAGGCTCTATTGACCAAGACGATGAAATTAGGCAAAAATAAAATTATGGTAAAATGAAATAATGGCGAAACAAAATGTGGGAAGTATGAACAATTATCCTACCATAATGGCTATGTTCGGTATGATAACTTATTTCGGACTTAAAAAGAAAAATAAAGAGTTAATGAGAATGTTGAATGTTTTGGGTGTCCTCAAACGAGTTGGGTGAAAATCGAAAAAAAATTTAAACTAACGGTTTAAGGAGAAAATTAATTTTAAAGTGAACTAACAAAAATGGAAGTGTTAAAAATGTGGCTAAAAAATACAAAACTTCAACCACGGGATGCCCTAGAAAAAGCGGGAATACACTGATAGTTAATATTTGATTGTTAAGCCTCGAGGAATCACCTTAGAACATGCCGTTAAGTTCGTGGTCTTAACCAGTGCATGCTGGTTGTTGTCTTGAAGAAAGTCAAGCTGATCAGTCTCTCTTCACGTCCTTCAACTTGGCACAGCACTTGACTCAAGAATCCCAAAATACTGGTTTGTGCGAGTGCCGTAATTAGGGGTGGTGCAAAGGGTGCAAGGCACTCGGACTCAGGAAGCAGGGGGCACAAAATTCGCCTGTTGGGGGCCAAAAAAGACAAAATTTACTACATTTTGGTGAGCATGGGAGTCACTTTACCCCTAAATTTGTTTACTTGTGGAGGTGGGGCCCAATATTTTGTCCTTGGACCCCTCTTTGGGAAAAGCTAGCTGCGGCACTGGTTTGTCCTTTACGATTACATGCCATGCGAATAGGTAGCTAGGAATTGTTCATTCGGATATCGAAACCGAACCCTCCGTGGCGAGAACAAAACAAATAATAAAGGATAACCTATAAAAGCCAGGCTAAAAAATGGTCATTAATTTTAGTAAAGGTGTAATGACGAGGATTGGTAAATACTTTCGTCGATGTGTTGAGAAATTAATTTTAAAAGCCCTTGAGATATAATGTAAATGTATGGTAAGCCAAGAAGTGCAGACAGAAACTTAATAAAAATTCAACTTTTCTAGTTTATCCAAACTTTTTTTTTTAGAATTCGGTTAGTGTTTATAGTGAAATAATTATAATATTAATTACATGTTGTAAATTTTGCAGCGACTTTCTCTTTTTATACAATTCACTTAGGTGAGCAAGGGTGAAGGTATTCAACAAAACAGAACCAGGCGGACAGATGGATTCCCTTGACAGCAGTGTTATTGTGTTTTTTTTAGATTTTGGGGAAGTTCCCGTTGAGGAACGAACATTTTATTGTTTTTTAAATAAATATGCTAGTAAAGGGAATCCAGCTGTCCGCCTGGTTTTTGTTTTGTTGTTTTATACAATGTTTTATAATTTCTTGTATGGTACCCTACATGCCACACGCGGGCGTCAGCACATACTGTATTAAATAAAGAAGAAATCACAAGGTAAAGGGTAAACGAAGCAAGCAGTCAGCATTAAAGACTGGCCTTGTGAGGATACTTGATATACTAGTCTGAGGAAGAAAGAAAAGATAACTGACCCGACTGGGACTCGAACCCAGGACTGCCCGTTTACTAGCCGGGCACTCTAACCACTGCGCCACCGAGGCGGGTACTAGCTATAGGCTCCAGCCGAGCTAAGTAGCTGTTCAGTCTTTTTCAGTGGTGACCTAGAGATCACGAAAATACATACAAGGAGAGAAAGCAACATTGCTTCTTGGCCTCTACACTAGAAATAATGTAAGTAGTAAATAAAGAAAGAAATCACAAGGTAAAGGGTAAACGAAGCAAGCAGTCTGCATTAAAGTCTGATCTTGTGAGGATACACAATACACTAGTCTGAGAAAGAAAGAAAAGACAACTGCCCTGACTGGGACTCGAACCTAGAATTTCCTGTTTACTAGCTGGCGGGCGCCCCGGTAGCACAAATGTTAGAGCGCCCAGCTAGTAAACGGGAAGTCCTGGTTCGAGTCCCTGTCGGGGCAGTTGTCTTTTCTTTCTTTCTCAGACTAGTGTATTGTGTATCTTCACAAGGACAGTCTTTAATGCAGACTGCTTGCTTTGTTTACATACTGTATTGTTATGCTGCAATTGTATATTGTAATAAACTCACTTACTTACTTACTTAATATCAAGTGTTAAATAAAGCCAAAATGCCAACGTTAAATTAAAAGAGGAAGAAGCACGTATGTCCCTTAGTGGTAGTCAACACACCCAGCACTTGAAATCAACAAATTTTCCGACAAAACCGGGCCAAAAATATAGTCTAAATAAAAATGACGGATCTCTACCATGGTAGACTAGCACAAGACAATGTAAAAGAAGTTGGCAATTCGACGTTACATAATTATATATGGTGGCACTGTGCTACCACTGGTGGCGAGAAATTAAGGTTACTTTTAAGCTATTGCTGTAAGGAGCCTTTGGTGGCGGAATGTGGAAAGGTTAGACTTTTTTAGAAGCTTCAGTGTTTCTTTAAATTTATTTGTGCTGCGCAGAATGTTGTTGTGTACTTCTGGGGAGATAGCTGTAATGCAGACAGTTTCAAGATTTATTACGGTTCCAAAGTTTGGGACCTGGAAGAGAATTCGTCCTTCATAAATATTCTGTTCATGCCAAATCTATTACTGGTGTATTATTGAACTAGTGTTGTTATTGTGCTTGAAATGTATGAGACTGTAGTCTTTTAATTAATTTTTGTTCATTATGGCTACACCATCATGACATGATGATTCTGGGAGATTTCCTTTAGGTTTTTCTCTGTGGAAATAACGATGCCTCAAAAGCAACACTTTCTATTTCAGTTCATGTAGAACACTAATGTTTAATATCTTCATTACCAAGAAACGTTACTTATGGAATGTTTATGACAACTGTAACCTGATTAGAGGTGGCTCGGTAAGCGATAATTCGATAATATCACGATAGCATTTTTTTGTCGATTACCGTGTCGCACTTTTCCTGATTTATTTAATTACCATGCAAACCTCGATGCTTAAATAATTGTCATATCTCGGAAACCGTAATAGCTAGAAAAAAGCGGTTTGTGGCGTTGCGTGTGGAATTACTACGACTATCCAACCAAGTGTGCAACACTGTTGCTAGCCACTTTATATGATTAGATAGTTAGTTTAATGCAGAGAATATTTAAGCATTAAGTAGCAACACATGCAACTATGCTGAATGGTTTCTACATGGTGAGGAAATAATGGGCAATGGCACGTGCATTTTCATGTCACTGGCCAATATTGCGAGTGCCGGACAATTCACATTCATGACGGTTGCACTGTAGGATTCAGCCAAGGTTTTTTTTTAATTAACAAAATTAAAATGGCTATTTTTAAATTAAATTTTAATTAACAAAATTATTTATTTTATCGAGTTATTATCGATTATCGCGATAATTAAAAAAATTGTATCGGGATAAACAATTTCTGTATCATGTCATCCCTAAACCTGTTGATTAATAAATATCAACTAGTTTAGATTTCTTGCTTGATATTCTGTTTACGGCAGTTTCATTTCTCTTATTATGGCTTAAAGAAAAAAAAAGGAAAACTGACATCAAGTACAACTTCTTCCAAAGCTCTTGTTTTTATAATCATACGGTAATTTTAAAGGACTCTTCTAATTAAAGCATACTAGAGGCTTTTATAGCTGAATTTATTTCTTCACGCTAGTGCAATTAACAACAATACTGGCCATCAAACAAGTTCACAGTCTAACACTGTATCTTGCAAAAACCTGCAAAACAAAATCTTCTGAAAGATCGCTTCCATGTGAACACACAACAATCACACTCATGCGCCGACACTCAGCTTGCTAGAATTTTCTTTTTATTTTTGTATCTGGCCAGCCACGTTCCTGCAATTGGTGTGTTGGCTAATGACGAAACAGTTGCCAGCCAAAGAAGGTACCCGAAAAAAACTCCCCTGGAATAAACGCCCCCAGGAAAAAACGCCCCTAGCAAAAAAAACTCCCCAAAGTAGGGGAAAATGCCCCAGTTGTGGTCATCGTAGCTTAGCCTCAGTTTTAAGACGTTCATCTATACGAGCATTAGTTTGCTTCAGATCACTTAATGCTCCAAGAAATTTATTTAAAAAAAAAGTATCTTTGCGTGTATACTAAACTCTCCGTTTACCTCTTTTTTTCCTTAAAGTAAACTTCTTTCTCCGTCAAAAACGTCCAGTGAGGTTCACAATTATTGAGCAGGAACATCTGTACGAGATTTAGCTGACTCCAAATGACTTACAGCGACAAGAAATTTATTTAAAATAATATCTTCGCGTATTTATTAAACTCCTCGTTTACAATTCACATACTTAGCTACTTGTTTCCTTAATCTGGCCTTCTTTCTCCTTCAAAAAAAGTTTATGGAGCCGTCTCCAATTTTTAAAATCTAGATTATCTTCGCGGAATCACCTACAATTTGAATCTCACTAAGTTGTATCAGTTTTTAAGAAAACGGTACACGTTTTAAATAAATCAATAAAGGCACAAATTCGGTAGTGGAATCCCTACTGGGGACGTGCTCACAATTTTAATGTCACTGTCTAAGTTGTATAGGTTTTTTAAGAAAAACGGTATATCTTTTAATTTAATCAAATGCAAACTAAGTGGGTGTCATAAAGGTACAAATTCGCTGTCGGAATCTCTACTCGGGACATGGAATTGCACACAATTTCAACCTACTTTTTTTAAATAAGTTTCTTGGATACTTGTGCCACTGAAGCAAACTAATGGTCGTATACATGAACCAGCTCTATTTTGAACCTTACTAGTTAAGGAAGAGTAGTACAGAATGGGGCGAACCTGGAGATGGGAAACAAAAACAATTTACTTATAGTGTCCGCAGCCTATCTTGAGTTCCCCCCACAATGAACACAGATAATTGTTTGTATGATTTTGGCAGCAGGGTGCCTTGCTGATATCCGAAATAGTTACAAAAACAATGGCGGCCGCCGATTAAAGCAACCCTCTTCAGGAAGACGTAGCCGATCATAAAATATCTGCAGGACTCAAGATACGCTGCGCACATTTTAGGAGCATTATTTCCCGGGGGCGTTTTTTCCTAAGGGGATTTTTTCCTGAGGGCGTTTTGTTGGAGGCGTTTTTCTCTGGGGCCATTTTGTCTGGGGCGTTTCTTTCCTACAATCGCCAAAGTATATTCTAAGGAAAGAAAAACAATTATAAGGCTTGTTCTGGAATGCCATACTGCAAGCTAATTAATTTTTGCTGGAAAATTTTAGTGTACAGTATTGGGGATGATATTATAAGTCAGTAGCGTGTCTAAGAAGAGTTATTGAAGTTGTGTGAAGGCGAAAAATTCTAACTGGATCCCAGTTTGGTTCAAAATGTTAGAAAACAAATAATTTTGTTATTTTACTCATTTTATGTAGTTTCGTCCTATTCCTTGTTATTTTTTATCTATGTTTGGGGAGCCGCACATTCAAGGCTTGGTAATTTGTAGATTGTTAGGGCGTGATTCAAGCTTGATGGTGCGTCGACAGCTAGGTCATTAGCACCAACCTTAGTCACAGTGCAGTGGGCCGGGTGGTAAAAACAGAGATATTAATCAAACTCCAAATTTTGATCTTATCATACAATTGTACCTCCTCAAAAATAAAAATAAATTCCGGACAGGAGGGACAGGCTTATCGCACAATTGACACGATGGGTCGCATAAGAGAGAAATGGCGACGAACACCATCAAGATGATGACAATCAACAAGCAAGTGAGGGACCGTAAGTGGCCGTCGACACGAATGACATTCAGGAGGGATAACCCGTCAAATAGGAAGCAATGAGTAACGTTGTTATACAAGCATAAGCAAGCTTGCTAAGAATAAGGGCTCATAATGACAGTGCGTTTCGCGCTCCATGAAGTGCTCGGCGGTACCTGTTGGATGTTCAAAGTCCGGAAGCCCTTCCCTTAAAATTTGGCTCAGGTGTAGAAGCCAGGACAACGTAGAATCGAAAATTAGACCCAGGAAACCCGCCCGCTTTACCACAGGTCTCTGTGCCTATCCCAAGTGCAGGCAAAGATCTGGGTGCAGTGTTCGACTTTTTTGTCTAGAGAATACCAGAAACCATTACTGGCTGCCCAGTTCTGGACCTTGTTAATTGCCAGTGGCAGCTGCCACTAGCAGGTCTGCATACTAGTAGTCCGAAAACGAAGACTGATGTTGTCAACAAACAATGACTGGGTAACGGTAGACTGCTGGGCAATGAGGTTGATCCCAACAGCAAAGATGATGACACTGAGAACATCTTCTTGACGCACACCATTCTTCAAAACACACAGACAGGAAAGAATTGCCCCCACCCAAACATGAAATGAGCGACCTGACGGAAAATATCAATACCTTCAAGCCGTAGTTGTAGATGTTACGAATAATTCCGTAATATCAGGTCATGTATAAGCCTTCTCCAAGTCAAAGAAGACTTGAACCATGTGTTGATGCAGGCGAAAAGCCTCCTTCATATTTGATTCAAGGAAAACCAGATGATTGATTGTTGACCGAAACATCGAAAGGCATACGGGAAAGCAGATAGAAATCCCTGTGAATCCAGCACCTAGATCTACCTATAACTGACAATCCGTTCCTAAAATTTACAAACGCAGCTATTCAGAGATTGTAGGGGAACTAAGGGGAAGTCGGGGTCTTTCCTTGTGTTACAATTGGGACAACCACTGCTGTCTTCCATCCAGCCAGAATAGAGTTCCGCCCACACAAGGTTGAACATCGCAAGCAAGAACTGCTGGGAGGCAAGAGGCAGATGTTTTAACAGCTGATAGTGAACATCATCAAGCCTTGGGGCAGATTCACGCGACTTGGATAACGTTGAAACAAATTCCTGCCGGATAAACGGAAGGCTAATTTTAGATTTTTAGGAGGAAGGAAGTGGTGAAAATCAGGGCAGCCAAGAGAATGTCCCCAGGTTTGGGTTGAGAATTCATCCATCCTCCCTCCCCCCCCCCTAAAAAAAATAAAAATAAAATTCCTCAACATTCTTTGTAAACTTCCTAAATTTTTCCTAAAACGTTTTTCGAAAATTTATGAAAAATATTATCCTAAATTTCCTGAAGTGTCCTAAAATTGAGGAAGCTTCTTAAATAATTTTCCTAAATTTGTAGATCAACTCAATTTTTGTAGAATTCGTGCACTACCCATGGCTTACATTGGCTTAAATTTCAAAAATCCCTATTGTGCTACCAATAGCCTTACCAATGAATTCCCTGTTATGCTACCAATATTTTGGTAGGTTTGGGCCCAGGGCCTGAAAAACATGTTAATCAGTCTCTGGGTTTTGGTGACAATCTGCTCCCTTTAGGCCCTTGGCATGGTATAAAGTGTGCTCCCCCCCCCCCCTCCACACACACACACCTCACATCTTGGTGGATCTGGTGACAAAAACCAACTGTTCATTTACACGGAGTTATGTGATGTCACCTCTCGAAATACCTATCCAGTGGGAGGAAAAATCTAACCAGAGACCAGAGATTTCTAAGAAGGAGAACATTCTCCGTACTAATCCAGTATGTTATGCTACCTTACATATTACATTAGAAATATAGTCACTGCCTGTTGTTCCCCAGTGCTAAACAAGAGCTGCCCAGCGAACACGAAAACCAGCGATCACAAACATTGCTGTCTTAACTGGGTTCCCTAAATATCTGATACTTTGCATGTTAATAACAAGCCTGCTTATACCTGTAAAAGGGGACTTAGAAACCTGCTGAAAGAAGTCTATTACAACGAGCCCTAAGTACATCCTCATTGATGAATGACAACATGGTGGCTGTAGGACTAATAGGCCCTTAAAAGCTCATCAACAAATATTGCTGTTAACAAAACAGGAGAGAAATAATCGCAACTGTAGAATGGCAGCACAAACCCAACTGACAAACATTGCGCATGAGTGCAAAAACTACGTAAAGGCAGGCTGCAACATTGTTCATAAGAAAAATAATTCGGGGACGAAGGTCAGGTTGATCGACGTGATCCCTGTTAACCGGCAAGGCAAAACACGACCAATACGCTATACTATAAAAAGAAACCCTATGTTGAACTTTCAATTCGCAACAATACAATCTAACTTCAAACCTATAGTTAGCCAACTTAGGAACCTAATTCAAATTCACTACATACTCCCTAACCGTAGATCCGTCTTAGTACAGTTTAAGATGGAATGGATCTGTGCTTTGAAGATTTAAGATAGCCACCAGTTTAACATGCATCTTAATTTCGGACTTGTTTCGTTTAAGATGCCATTAAACGTAAGATTCATCTTACCAGCGGCGGAAAGGCTAGTCTACAGGCCGGGTTGTGTTCAGAGATGACAGGCCAGCCCATCACTATACTGACCAAAGCTAAGCGACTATGGGGGGAGGCGGGGCTTGCAGATTAATCCATCCACGAATTGAAGGATATCTTTAAAAAAAAAAGGGTTATTAATTAGACAAGATATTGAATTCATTACAGCTCTTTTAAAAAAACAGTACAATAAATTAAACCTACATGCCTCCTCCATGTTTGGCTTTCCGCTCGCCTTTTCTGCATGATTCAAATATTGAAACATTAGTTCAAACGTGTGTAGGTATTGCAAAAGCTATCTGTGCGCAGGATGCACGAATTAGGGAGAGGAGAGGGAATGTCCTTTTAAGACTTCTCCCGTAAATTAGTGTAAACATGTTTCAGTCAGTGAAAAGTTCTGCTTAAGGTTGAAAACTGAGAAATTGAAGAAACAAAATATGACATTATAGAAACATGGTTAAATGCATGCAGTCGTACCAATCCGTGGAAATCATATAAGAATTCGTTTTAAATAAATCATTTTCTTGGTCGCTGCTGAATCCATATATTGACTGCTTCCGGACGAGTAGGTACAACCACTACTGAAGTAATGTTGAAATATCGCACTAGTTTAGAGCTTCTAGTTGTGAGATTGCATTTGAGATCGTTGCATAAACGAAACGTCGAACTGGTAAGCCAGTTTTCATTCATCATAGTTCGATCTTACAGCAACCAGGGGGGGGGGGGGTGAGGGATAACCTGATGTTCAACAACAAGGTAAACTGTTGAAAGTTACACTGCAAAAAATAAGTATCTTAAAATAAGATGTGATATTTGCATCCGTTTTTAAGATGTTTTCGCCATCTTAGTAGTTCGGCATCTTAAAAGTTGATGCGTTGATATGCATCTTACATATCTGGCTTCTTATAATGCTGACATTTCATTACGATGACGTCCTTTTAACTTGACCATCATATTTTCATTTGTTTATAATATTAGCTGGTCAAATATGACAGACTCGTTATCTTAACTGCGAAACAGCTTGTGAAAGAGGACGTAGGAATCACAAAACATCTTAATCCTGTCAACTTGATTGTAGACCAATGTAGGTCAACATCGTGGTTAGGATGAAATCAAAGCGAATTAAAAAAAAAAAACCACGTTAGTTAGCCACCCCAGCCTAACGCAGTGTCTACAATCGTTATGGAAGTCAAAAGAATTTGCTACTTTCGTTAATTGTGTAGATAGATGTCTTAGCATTCGTTTAGTTAATTCATAGGCTGTAAAAGAATAAGACCATTTGATTTTTTAAGAACATGACTACAGTTTACTTAGGATTAGCACAATAATTGTTTTCACTCAAAGTAGAATAAAGCAACAGTGAAGTTTCAGAGCGTTTTGCTTTAGTACTAAAACACTGCAACTTATATATTTTCCAACTCAGTAAAGTATATTGGCAACTTCACTTCGTTTACGATTTAATACATTGTGTTATCTTAAAACGATGGCAACTTTCCTTCTTTCACAACTTAAAAAAAATGACCGTCTTACAATGTTAGCAACTTGCACGTTTTGTAGCTTAAAATAGGCGATCTTAAAATGTTGCCGTCTTTGCTAGTTACTCCACTTAAAATAAATTGCCATCTTACAATTTTGCAACTTACTCTCTTTTTCAACTTAAAAATAAATCATCTTACTGAACATCTGAAATTGCTGCCATCTTACATTGCATGAATTTGGTAAATGAAAACTATGGCGTCTTAAACAGCTAAACATCTTAAATATTTATTTCGCATGCTTTTCATCTGATAATAAGATGGATCTAACGTTTAATGGCATCGTAAAAGAAACACGTCTGAAATTAGAACGCATCTTAAACTGGTTGTATCTTAAATCTACAAAGCACAGATCCATCCCATCTTAAATTAAGATAGTTTTACGATTTTCAGGAGGCTCATCAACCAAAACAACTGAATTTCAGATGCATCTTACGAATTTCAAGATGCTTAGTTTTTACAGTGTAATGGATACGGACACGCAACGATGTATGGGAACAAGATCGCTTTCACATTCCTGTAAAAACGCCTCACTGATTTACCTCTTAAAATACTACCATTGTAGTACCACGGATGAGTACTTTTCCTGAAGACCAAAACCGTACATACAGAGCAACAGCAATAAATCAAAAACATTCTAGTTTCAACTTCTGGCCAAAGAATTGACACGCTTGCCCGTTTTCATTATTCTTGTCTTCGCCCGTTGTCTTGTAGGGGTGCGTCTGGCCTGTGGTTGTCTCCCAGTTTTCGGTCGATGTGGCCTAAACGTTCAACGCGACAGGCAATTTTGCTTGTTGGAGTATTCTTCTTTTCCTCCCTTCCTGTATGTGTCCTCTCCTCTCCTCCTCTTCAACCAAAAAAACTTACCTTGTATGGTTCAGTTAATGCGTAATCGTATGCTTAATGGTTACAGACGTATTTCCGCCCCCTCACCACCTTACCAATCTCTTTTTCTTTCTAAAGAGTAGGGCTAACAGACGCATTGCCCCACAAACGGGCATTTGCCGTTCAGGCCCTTCTCCCCACTTTCAGTTTATAGCTTTGGCTTGAGCAATCCATACCGTGTGAAAAGTAACTGTTCTTCGTGCATGACGTCATTTTGTACAACTCTTCCATTGTTGTAGCCGTGCCTCAATTTGGTGAAGATGCACGGCTGCAACAATGATCATTGTTGGACCAGAGTTCCGTGCAGTCTTACTACCATGAAGACTGCACTGTGCTACGGAACCCAAAGAAAAAACAAAGATTGTTAACACTACCTGAGGCTGTTGGCGAATCAGCAACGTACGAAAACACATTCACCTTGCCCAATTTAAGGAATTTGAGACAGCAACACACAGGGTCGCCTCTACCCTTAAAAAGATGAGGGAGCCAAATGCCAGCAGTTGCGTAAACAAAGGAGATGGGGGGGGGGGGGAGGGAGGAGGGTCAGTGCAGGGAACAGGGACCAAACCCCTCTCAACCCCCCCAATAAAAGTTTTAAAAAAATCCACAACGTCAAGACTTTTTTTAATGAAACATACATTGTGTAAGCAAGAAAAGTAATCACACAATAAAAATAAAGTGTCATACGTTTTCCAGCAGGGGCGTAAAAGTAGGGGGGGGGGGGCGGGCTAGAATTTGCTCTCCTTTTGAATAACAGGTACATACATACGACTAAATGCTAGTAAGTCAGAGTCACATAAGTTGATTCTGCATCACTCGACGTTGAATGAACGTAAGTGCTAAAGGTGGCTTGCTGTACCATTATTCCTAGTTTATAATTTTCGCTGATGGCTTAATTTCCAACTTATTTTTATAGTAGTAAGTCAGATTGGAGGGGGAGTTTACGGACGGATTGCAAGATTGTGATCGCCACTAGAAGTGGGCAAGGTAGAATTGACCGCGATATTGTCGGATTTTTTATTCCAATATTTATCAAATTTTTAATAAAATTAATGATCATTTCAGGTTATATTATAAGACGTATTGAAATTAATATAGCACATTGTTACTCAGTTTAAATAACTTTTAGAAGATTTCACTTAATTTCAGTTACGAAACTGGCACGTTGAATATACACCATTTTCTTTACGTAGTTTCGCTTAGTGCAAAGCAACATATCATGTTCGATTCGTGTGCCCCGTCACTTTGCATTCTTTTGATTCGAATCTAGTGTTATTAATGTATTCTTCCACATAATAATTCTGGATCCCGGCTGAGCTGATAAAAGGAAAAGGAAAGTTAAAGGAAAACCGGAAGCTCAACAATCACTTTAATCGCTTCTCATTGTTTTCGTGCACGTGTAATGTCTTTGTTAGGGTGCCTAACAATTCCTGGTGCACGTGGTAAGGATTGAAAACTA
>JAHWFP010148534.1:8838-57438 GCA_023313725.1 Lithobius niger
TCCATCCATCCATCCATCCATCCTTTCATCCTTCCTTCCTTCCTTCTATTCTTCAGAAACACGAATGTTTGACACCGTTTTAAAACCAAATCTATTGTTTTGATTTTTCCATGCATCAAGTCATTTAGTACAAAATCGATTTTAAGATCTATATGTGGTGTGATGCAAAATACGTTGTCCTTTTCGGCTCATTCGGCCGCGTCTCGTTGCGCTCCAGATCATCTCTCTTTGCTCGTGGAGCTTTTCACGAACAAACTTTGACGTCAGGAACAAACATGAAGAGGGTAAAAAAAAATTTTAACGTTACTTTTTCAAAGTTTTTCGCGTATTTGAGGGTGATAATATCGATGAAAACAAGCCTATACTGTGCGCAATTTAATTATCTTTCGTTTGGTCCTTCTCCCATCTTTGTAGGTGCTTTGTTCCGGAGGAGTAGAGGTACAAACACACAAACACACAAACAAACACACAAACACACACGCACATTACACGTCCTTAATGATGTAGATGAAGGAGGCATGGGTCAACAAGGACTGCATTTGTCATTAGTTTCAGCAAACTATACATTGTCAGCATTCGTCCAACACACGCCTCGATTTAGAAGTATTTTTCCAGAAACGGTGCACTCATCGCATCCCTTAATTTACTCAGTTGAAGCTCAATTTGCTTAGAAGGGGCACAAAACGCCTAAACAGTAGTCTAAAGGTTTTCCAAAAAATAATTAGTAATGTAATTTGTTTGGCAGATCTTCTATTTAATTTTTCTAAATTTGTAAATACAAACGTTTAGAAGGAAGAATCTACTTGTTTTCTCCCTTAACTTCCATTAACTCGGGAAAAAACTACAAGGAATAAAGAAAAAATTTGTATATAATAATAATGAATTTGTTTAACGAGTTCTCTTCCCGTTGTTCACTATAAGCGAATGCAGCTCGCCTACGTAGAGACAAAAATACAAGCCAGTCAAAACGTTTCATCACAAATGTTTTGAAAATTTTGCTGCAGGTAGCGACAAGAAGAGTGAACGAGACTTGCAGTATTGTTCAACTGAGACATTATAAAGAGAGATTTTCCTTTCTTTTTGTTGGTCGTAGATTTAACTTGAAAGATGTATTGCAGTTTAGTTTTCATGCGCAATCTTGAGCGCAGTTTGACAGCCTAGTAGCGCAAATTGCCATTGTGTCCGGTATTTCGACACCTGAATAAGTATATATTAGGGAAATAAAACGCCTGTAAGAAACAACCAGGGCTCCATCGACTGTGTGTATATGTGTGTGTGTGTGTGTGTGTTTTGAAATGTTTTTGGCAAAACTAGTCGAAAGAAAGGAGCGAAGGGAAAAGATGTCAACAAAGTATTTGATGGGAGCCCATTACTTACGATTGGACTAAAATTGGAATATACCATAATAAGCATAAAAACTTATTTCGTTCCATTTCCACCTTCAACTAATGTAACATGGCTTTTGTTGCACTGTATGCAACGCTCTCCTTTCTACCCATTGCAGCAGGAAGCTTATAAGCAGCTACACCTACCAGACTGCGTCATTGAATAAATACAAATTTATCATTTCAAAGTATGAATAAAGCTAAACCACGTTATAATAATAATAATAATAATAACTTTATTATAAATTACAATTTTTACAATTTGTAATCCTCGAAGCTTTTTTCAAAGCTTGTATGAGATACAATACATCATATTCATTTTCACCACTTGTTTCATTATTACATTTGAGGCCCTCACTGGCAACACTGTTACATCTATACATATATTATTTTACATCAAGATACAGAGTTACATACATTATATTATATTAAGTTACATAAATAAATACATTATTTTACATAAATTTCTCCATCCCTATGATTTATTAAGTCATTGTCTGCGCTTTATCTTACCTCAAGATTGATTTTTAATAATGTGAGTTTTTAAATTTGTTCTAAGTTCATTCAGATTTGCATAGTTTAACATGTTTTCTGGAAGTTCATTAAATAGTTCTGGTACATACCATGTTTTTCCTCTTTTTCCATAAGAATTATTCCATTGTGGCATTTCATATTTTCTTTTACCTCCTCGCAATTTGCTAATGTTTTTTGATGGTACTTTATGTTTATTGCTATAATAATTTTTTATTATCATTGAATAGTTTTTTAATCCCCTTATTTTAAATAATTCATTTTCTTTTAATAAATCAATTGTTTTCTTTTTCTTTTTGTTGTTCCCAAACAATACCTTCACTAATTTATTCTGAATTTTTTGTAATCTCTCAATTATATATTCAGTAGTATTACCCCAAATTTCTATCCCATAACTTATTAAACTTTTTATCCATGCATTATAGATTATTTTTTTCTGTTTAACATTTAATATGTTTTTTAGTTTATATATTTTTGGTATGAGTTGTCTTAATTTTTTAATAATTCCAATTATATGTTCTTTAAAGTTCCAATTTTCATCAATTATGAGTCCTAGATATTTATTAGTTTTTCTTTTTTCCAGTTCCGTACATTTTTCATCACATGTGTATTTAATTTTTCCTGGTATTAAATTTTTACAATTGCCATAATGTTTTATTATCCAGATTTCATTTTTATTTTTCATTTTTGGTACCGATATATCCATTTGTATAGTTTTTTCTTTGCTAATAAATAGTTCATTTTCTATAAAAAAAATCATTTAATATGTTGAAGTCATGTTGCAAATTTTTCATCATTTCTTCATAGTTGTTATTTATTGATATTAATATTGTGTCATCTGCAAAAAGGTAAATGTTGCTTCTTTCTATATTTTCATCAATATCATTAGTGTAAATTAAAAATAATAATGGTCCTAGTACTGAACCTTGTGGTACTCCATTTTTAACAATTTCAGTTGAGCTATATCTATCTTTTATTTGTACTATTGTTTTCCTGTTGTGCAGATAATTTTTAATAATGTTGTATATTTTACCTCTAAGTCCTAGTTTATAACATTTATGTAGTAATATTTTTTGATCAAACGTATCAAATGCCTTCTGTAGGTCAACTAGTACTATTCCAACGTACTTGCCTTCATTCAAACCTGTAGTGATTAGATTATTAAGTTCCATTAGTAATTCAGTTGTATTTTTGTTTTTGGTATAACCAAATTGTGATGAAGTTAGTAAGTTGCGTGTATCCAAAAAATTTCGTATTTTATTTGCGAAAAACTTTTCTATTATTTTATATATTATTGACAATAATGCTATGGGTCGATAATTATTTAAATCTTGTTTGTCTCCTTTTTTATATATTGGTCTTATGATTTGTATTTTCAGTGTTTCTGGCCAGGTTTCTTTTTTAATCATAGCGTTTATTAGTTTGCATATAGCAATTGCTGTGTTTTCTTTCGTGTTTTTTATATGTTCAGTCTGTATTTTATCAAATCCCGTAGCCTTCGTATTTTTTAGTTCCATTATTATATTTTTTATTACACTTTCATTTGCATTGTCAATATACATTGTTGTCTTTACTTGTTTCATACTTTTTTCTTTTTCTTTTTTTAAGTTTCTATGGTAAGTACTACTTTTATAGGTTTCATGTTCTGTTTTATTATTCCTTTTTATTTCTGGTACTTGTTTATTATAGTTTTTATTAAAATTATTTGCTATACTTCCAATGTTTTGTCCTTTAAAATTTTGTAATATTTCATTATCGGTTTCTTTGCCTTTGTTTGTATTAAACAATTCATTTACAACATCCCACACTGTTTTTTTATTGTTTTGTAAGTTTCCCAATTTTTCTTGAAAGAATTTGTCCTTACATTCTTTAATTTGTTTGCATATTATTTTTTTGAGTCTTTTGTATTCACTTATTATCTCATTGTCTGGTGTTTTCATCTTTTTAATATTTTCCCATATTTTGTTTTTAGTTTCTATTTTTGTTATTAATTCATTTGTGATCCATTCTTTTCTTTTTGTATACTCTTTTTTATTCGATTTTTTTTGTAACATGTTTTTTATTTTTTGAGTATACATTATTTATTTTTGTTAGAATTTCTTCATAAATATCTTCTGGTTCTTCTATTTTATCTAAATATTCCCAGTCTATTTGATTTAGTTCTGTTATTATTTTTACATTGTTGAATTTCCAGTATTTTTCTTCTTTTGTTTCTGTGATTTTTTCTTTGTTTTGTGATTGTCTTTCCCACATCCATCCCATTGTCATATAATGGTCTGCAATTTTCTCAGTTAGTACCCCTCCCTTTAATTCTATTTTGTTACTTTAAAAAAATATATGGTCAATACAAGATTGTTGCAAATGATTTATTCCATTTTTTAATACTATTTCTTCCCGTGTTGGTGAATTAATTTTACTTTCAAACCCCAATGAAGTTAAAGTATTTTCATAATAGTCTATTGCGGTTTGTTCAAATTTCTCCTCAGATTCATCATCTTTTAAAAGTATATTGATGTTTACGTCACCTATGATCATTTGATATTTCCAAGTTTCTGTATTGTTACTACATTTTATCCAGTTTTTTAGTTTTTTTTACAAACTCCTTCTTATTTGATGATGGTTTTCTGTATATAGCTATTATTTGTCCTTTTCTATTTTTAATATCATGTTCATTTATAACAATTTCTAGCACATTATTATCATTGATATCAATTGTTGTAATTTTCACATCTAGAGTTTTTTTTGTAAAGATCATTAATCCTCCTCCTCTCATCGTTACCTCCCTTGTTAAAGTGTTGGTTGTATATCCACTTATATGATAATGTTCTGGTTCTTCTCTTTTTATACTTATTTCAGTCAATATAATTATTTCCCAGTCAATGTTCATTTCCATAAGTTGTTGTTCAAAAAGTTCCCAGTTCATTCGTAAGCTTCTTATATTTACATGAAGTACTTTCATATTTTTATTATCTTCAGTGTCCTTTATTATCGTTTCAAATGCTGATTTTTTATCTCTGAATATATGGTTAACAAATTCTTTTCAGTTTAGGTTTTTTAGCTCCTCTTCTTCTTTTATGATTATCACTTCTCTGGTTTTGGCATTCTTTCGCATCATGATTTTTCCATTCCGAAACCAAACATATTTGTAGTTCTTCTCTGTGGCAGAATTCCTTGTTTTCCAAAATAGTTGTTTCATATATGGGGTCATATTTTCATTGAGGTATATTCTTTTCCTGTTTCCGTTTCTATACATGTCATCATTCGTAACAACTCTCTTTTTATTCTCAAGCCACTTATCTCTGCTGTTTCTGTGCTTAAATTGTATTGTTATTGTACTAGGTTTCTCTTTGTCCCTATTCGGTATTCTGTATGCTGCTTCAATTTCTGAGACGTCATGCTCAATGTTAAAGTTCTTTGCTAGATTCCTGATTACTAGCAGTAAGTCTTCATCAGGTAACCAATCTAGTTGATTTATTTCTAAGTTTCTGTTTCTTTCGTATTGCTCTTTTTCCTTAGCTTCACGGTACATTGTGTTCATTGTTTGTTCCAACACTTTATTTCTTTCTTCCTTGTTTTCCAATTCTTGTACTCTTGTTTCCATTTCTTGCATTTGTTTCTTCATCTGTTCATTTTCCTTTTTTAAGTCATTTTGTTCTTCACTGATAAATTCTATTGTTTTTTTAAATTCTTCCATTGTCTCACATTGCTTATCATATTTTAAAATCAGCTTATCAATTTTTCCTCCATTCTTCTCATCATTGTTTTCATTTCATCTTCATTTTCCGCATTTTCCGCATTTTCATCATTTTCTTCATCATCTTCTTCATGTCTTTCAGTTCTATTTTTGTCTGTATCACTTTCTGAGTTTGTTCTTGTTTTTCTGCATTTCTGTTTGCATCTCCATTCTCCTCTTTTGGTTTCATTCATGTTTTTCCAAGTTTTTTGTTTTACTCCTGCACAATTGTAGCAGTATTTTAGTTTGCATTGTCCACATGTTGTGAAGTCTCCTTGGTTTCCAATTTTTCCTTCACATTCTCCCTGACATCTTGACATGTTTGTGAGTTTTTGTTGTTATTAGTATACAATTTGGCTGTTTGCTTTAACTTTATGGTTGTTTCCTGCTTGGATCATCTTAATACCAGGTAATTTCTGCTTACTATCACACAAAAATTCACTTTTAGTTCATTTAGTTTCAATCTGGTTCGGATGGTTTTGATCCGGTTTAATTAGTTTTGATTCCAGTTGTTAACTTTTTGACCTTTTGTTGCACTTTTTTCGAACTTGTAGTTTTCAAACGCAAATCGAATGCACACCAAATTTTTATGGCAATGTCTTCCTTAGCTCTTTTTTGTTCAGTTTGCCTCAAATATTATCGTCAGATTTCATTCCTTCAACTCAATGTTCACTCACCAAACTTTCCCTATTTCTTCTTGGTGCACTTATGTAATAATAATGTATAATAATATGTATAATAATAATAATAATAATAATAATAATAATAATAATAATAATAATATACAGCTTTAATCATTTGTACATGACATGTAGGTACATGGTGGACAAAAGGCACGAAGTCAAAAGACTTGTGTGTGCAAGCAACCTATTAACTTCACAAAATTGTTGTACATGATCCATGAGATCCATTACATGTTAATAAAGATAATATGACGCCAAGACGAAAAGTAGTATGAATTATTAACAAATAAATAAACTTATAAATTTCAAAGACAATACATATCTATACATACATAAACTAAGTTGTTTTAAGCCAATGTTTGATTTCCTTTTCCATGAGTTTATAATTTGTAAGACACCTAAGTTTAACAGGTATTTTGTTGAGGTAATTTGGTATCATGTATGAATGGCCCCTTTTGCCATACGAGTTTCTCCATAGTGGTTCACAAACCCATTTATTATTACCTCTAACAGATCTCTCTGTCACAGTTCTTTTTCTGTTTTAAAGTAATTTTTCCTTATTATTTCAAAGCAATGTGACTGATTTACAGTTAAAAAGTTAAAGTGGTTGTAAATATCTTTGCTACTGTTTAGTTTTTCATTTTTAAAAAGAATTTTAACGGCCTTGTTAATTACTTTTTGCAACTGTTTAACGATTGATTTTGATGTAGATCCACACAGGGTAATTCCATATTTCACAGTTGTCATAATCAGGGATTCGAAAATCTTTTTTTTGTTTCTAACATCGAGAATATTTTTCACATTGTAAAGACTTGGTAGCATTTTCCTAATTTTTATTGTTAAGTTTTCAATATGGCAGTAGAATTTCCAATTAGTGTCTATATCAAGACCTAAATATTTGGTCTTGTAAGTTCTTTCCATTTTTTTACAACCACAGTTTCCCGTTTCAATACTAGTTATCTTCACAGATAATAATTTCTTTAGTGATGTCCTTCATGTGAGATGTTTTTAAAGACAAGAAGCATGTTTTTTCCTTATTTAGTATAAGGTCGTTTTGTAGCAAATAAATTCTCAATTTGTCAAAATCCTCTTGCAGATGTTTTATCATTTTGCCATCGTTAACATGTATCGATAGCAAGAAAATATCATCTGCATAAAGAACAATTTCCGTTTTCCAATTAATATGTAAGAGGTCATTGATATAAATAATGAAAATAAGTGGGCCCAATACAGAACCTTGTGGGACTCCATGTGTTATCGCTTTCCAGTTACTATTTTCCTCACCAATTTTTACACTACCTTGCCTATTTGTTAAATAACTTTTTAAAATGTTGTAGATTTTACCTCTTATTCCATGTTTGTGTAGTTTCTCTAAGAGAATATCGCCTTTGAGAGTATCAAAAGCCTTGCTTAGATCGATTAGCACTGCACCAGCAAATTTCCCATTATTGAGAGCTCTTGTGACGTTATTATTAATATTTTCAAGTGCATTAATTGTACCAGTTCCTTTTCTAAAACCAAATTGTTTGTCATCTAGAATTTTATATTTGTCAAGAAATTTCTCAATTCTTGTTGCAAAAAATTTTTCAATAATTTTATTAAGTATAGGAAGTAGTGAAATAGGTCTGTAATTGTTCATGTTTCCCTTATCTCCCTTTTTATATATCGGTCTAATAATTTGTTTCTTAAGCGCATCAGGCCATATTTCACTTTTGATTATACAATTTATCAAAATCACCATAAATTCACATGTTTTCTCTTTTGTAGCAATAAAATGTTCAAGCAGAAAACCGTCGTGTCCACTTGATTTCTTTGTTTTCAATGAGTTAATAATTGCAATTATATTATAATAATTAGCCTCTTGTATTTCCATTGTATTTTCAACACTAAATTTTTTTTTTATGTTTAATACTTTCTTTAATCTTTTTGTTTTTACGGTTGTTTAGTTTCAGTTCTTTTAGGTCATGATCAATATTAGGTACTTGTTCCTGAAAGTTTTGTGAAAAATCCTCACAAATGTTCTTTATATTTCTATTTTTAAAATTTAGAATTATTTGTGAGTCAATACTTTTTTTTGTACTTTCTTTTCCTAAAATAGCATTTATTTTCTGCCAAGTTTTTCTACCATCATCTTTGTGTATTTTAAAAAAGTTGTTGTAGAAGTTTTGTTTGGTATCACTTATTTCTTTTTCTACCTCTTTTTTCAACTTTTTATACTTTTCAATTTCTAGCTTGTAACTATTTTCGTCTCTGTTTATATTCTTACCAATCTTTTTAATTTTATTTCACAAACTATTTTTTTCAATTACTTTTTTGAGTAATTCTACATTCATCCATTCTTGTCTTATGTTATTTTTCCCATTTGGTTTACCTTTTTTTTCTCTGGTGTTTTTTATGTATATTTCTGATATGCATGTATTAATTATATTATAAATATCATTCGGGTTTTTTTTTCTTTTAGACATTCCCAGTTTATTTTATTCAATTCATCGATAATTTTAATATTGTTTAATTTTTTATACCAAAAATTGTTGTTTAAGTTTGTATTTTTATTTATTTGATGGTCTTTTATTTTGTCACTAAAACCAGCAATGGTATAATAATGATCTGCCAGTTTAGTAGTAATTACAGCACTTTTGCAGTTTAAGTCTGTCAGTTTAGTTATAATCAGGTCAAGGCATGAACTCGTCAATGTATTATTTCTAATTTCTTCTCTAGTGGCAGTTTCAATTTGTTGCGTATAACCTTCAGATGCAAAAATATTCTCAAACTTATTAATATCACTTTTTTCGCATTCATTTTGTGTATCATGGAGTACATTAAAATTAAAGTCTCCGAAAAAAATTTTATTAGTAGTTTTAAGTTGATTTTTATGTTTAATGAACTTTTTCATTTCTTCAATGTATTTTCTCCTATCAGATGATGGTTTTCTATAGCAGACACAAATGTAAATTTTTTGCCCTCACAATCCATGGTCAAATCAAGCGAGTCATTTTCGCCAAATTTACATGCTTGACACTTAATATTTTTAAAGACATTGTCCTTAAGAAAAACTAAAATCCCTCCACCTCTTTGCTTCTCTCTGCACACATGATATTTTGTGTATTTACAGAAATTATAATAATCAATTTCATTTGTGCTTATATTAATTTCAGTTAATATGATCACATCCCAAGAAGTTTCACTCTTTTTTAGGTCAGTAACCAAATTTTCCCAGTTTTTCCTACAACTGCGTATGTTTACATGTAAACACATAATCATTTTTGCAAAAAGGTGCTTTTTGCCCTTAAATTCATCAAAGCTTTCAAACACAACATTTTGCTGCTCAAAGACTTGCTCCATTTACGGTTCCACTTGTTTCATTAACTTTCGTTGAACAGTTTATTGCTTTTTGTTTAAGCAGGTCAAGGTCATTTTCACTTTTTATGACAAACACATGTTTTTCACTTTCGTTTTTCCTAACTTGCACTTTTCCATCTTTAAACCATACATATTTGTATTGATTTTTTAGTTCTTGTTTTGATTTCCACAAAAGTTGTTTATAGAAAGGAGTCATATGCTCATTTATGTATATGATGTTTTCACTTCCTTCTCCATATGCTTCTTTGTTTGTGACTTGCTTTTTTATTTTTTTCTTCAACCCAAGGTCTCTATATTCTCTACATTTAAATTGAACAATGATAGATTCTGGCCTATCCCTCTTTTTTGTAGGTATTCTGTGTGCCTTATCGATGTGCCAATCTGCAAAGCCTTCAATATTAAATGTGTCAACAAGGCAATGTATAGTATTCGCAATTTTTTCATTTTTAACATTGTCAATCCCGAATATTTCTATGTTTTTGTTGCGTGCATATTGTTCAGATTCATTTTGTTTTTGTCTAATTTCAGTCAAAGAAGTCTTGATGACTTTTGTTTCTTCAACTTCTTCATTTATCATGCCCTTCATTTTTTCTTCAATGAGGTCCATTCGTTTGGAAAGTTCTCTATTTTCTTTTTTTAATTCTGCATTTTCTTTCTTCATCTCCTCGTATTTATCATTCATAAATTTCATGCCTTCAACGATTTTTTCATTGTCCTTTTTAATTTCACTGAGGGTTTTTTCAATTCGAGCAATAGCTAGATCTCTTTCTGCTAGTTTTGCTTGGTTTTCTTCCTTATCAAGACCACCCGTTTCTTGCGTGTTTTGCTTTTCTTTTTCCTTCATGTCGTCTAATACTTCGTTTGTATTTTCGTCCTCTCCATTTATACTTGAGTCGCTGTCGCTGTCTTCGTCTTCATTGGTTTTATGATCATCTTTATCTGATTTGTTTGAGTTTGTTCTGCTTGGTCTACATCTTTTACATTTCCAGTTAGTCGTCTTCTTTCCCATGGCTTTGACTGTTGAAGTTGCCAAACCCGCACATGCATGATGAAGTTTGCCTTTGCAGACTCTACAATCTACATGTTATATACTCTCCTTCATTTGTTTTTATAATGTTTTCACATTCCTGGCATCTAGCAACGTTAGGCATCTTATCACACGTCACCACGTCACTTGCGACGAACACACAACACTTGCGAACCTACATCACTTGCGAGTCACACGTCATTTATCATTTAATCACACGTCATTTAATAATAATTTATTCAGTATAGTATACAGAAGGAGCACGAAGCAATAAATGCCCGTATGTGCACTGAAGGGAACAGACAAAAACAAGAACAAAAAACAAAAAAGATAAATTCTAGTTACTTAAATTTTTTTACATGTTTGTTAATTTTATGTTAATACACATTGCCAAGAATAAGGACTATCTTCCGCAAAATATCAAGCTTTTTATCTGTTTTCTCATTAAGTATGTACTAGTGATGTTTCTGTGGATAAGTGGAATGTCATTAAAAATCTTAGGAATAAAAAACTCATTCCTCTCTTGCCATAAGAGTTTCTCCATACTGGTATCTGGAGCCAATCATTATTAATCCTTTGTGGTCTATTAACAGGTGTTTTATTGCTATTGCTATGGTAAAACTTTGTGATGACACTGTAGGTGAATAATTGTTTAAAAGTAAATATTTGGTTTTCTTTAAAAATTTCCGACGTTATTTTGTCAGCTGCATTGTTAAAAAGTGCGTTTGCTGCTTTATTTAATGTTTTTTGAAGTCTGTTTAATAAGTTATCCGAGGTAGATCCTATGACAATACAAGCGTACCTAACTTTAGAAAGGATCCAGGCTTCACAGAGTGCTTTTTTTCACTTTTCTATCAATATAACTTCTAATTTTGTAGAGTAGGGGTATTACTTGTCTAATTTTGTTAATCAAGTTTTCAACATGGTTGTAATGTTTCCAGTTTTCGTCAATTTCGAGCCCTAGGTAATTAGCTTTGTCCACTTGTTTAATTTTGGTGCAAGAGCAGTTCATATTATTGCAATCATTTGCATGTAAATAAACAATTAATTTTTCTCTGCACATGTGTGAAGTTGTAAAATGCATAAAGTAGGTTTTTTCTGGGTTGATATAAAGTTCATTTATTTTGAAATAATCAATTATTTGATTAAAATCTGTTTGCAGATTACGTAGCATGGTATCTTGTTTATAATTGATTGAGATCATACAAATATCATCTGCATACATTGTTAAAATAGTTTTGAAATCATTACTCACAATATCATTAACGTAAACCAAAAATAGTAAGGGGCTTAGTACGGAACCTTGTGGAACCCCATAATCCACATCTTTCCACTGACTCAAGTTGCTCTCGATTTTAACACAGAAGGTTCTGTTTGTTAGATAGTTCATTAAGATATTTAGGCATTTACCTCTAATGCCGTATTTGTAGAGTTTTCAATCAAAATATCTTTATCTAAGGTATCAAACGCCTTTTTAAGATCACCTTCATTTAGTGCACGGCTTACCTTATCATTGATGTGTATCAGGGCATCATCAGTGCCCTTATGTTTTTGAAAGCCTAATTGCTGCGTATGTAGGACGCTAAATCTGTCAAAGAAACCTAAAATTCTACTAGCAAAACATTTTTCAACAATCTTGTTTAAAACAGGCAGCAGAGAGATTGGCCTATAGTTAGCGCAATCCTGCTTATTTCCTTTTTTAAAAATGGGTCTTAACACCTGCTTTTTCATGTTTTTTGGCCAAATTTCACTTTCTTTGATTGCCGAAATAAGTTTACTAATAAAAAATGCAGTATTTTTCTTTGTTTGTAAAAAATGTTCTATCAAAAAGCCATCAAGACCACAAGACTTTTTTGCTTTAATATTGTTCATAATACACAGAATATCTCTTTCGGTTGGTTTTAAAATTTGAATCGAATTGAAAGGGCCATGTTTACTCGTATTTTTAGTTTTATGCTTTGTGCTGTCATTTTTCACTTTTGATACCCTTTTGCTAATATTTGTGTTGATATTAGTTCTTTTTTTTTTATTTAGGTACTTCCTATTGGTAGTGATCAGCAAATTTATTGCATATTTTTTGACTGTCTAAATTTGGGAAGTTTCTTTTTATTTGGCTGTCAATATTTAGATTATCATTTTTTTTTCCGCAGATGGTATTAATTTTATTCCAAATTTTTGCACTGTCATTTTAATTGTTTCTGAAGAAATCTTGAAAATACATTTGTTTCACCTTTAATTCTTTATATTTATCAATTTGTTCCTTAGATGGTTCCTTGAGTTTAGAGATTTGTGTCCACATTTTATTTTTATGATTTATTTTATTTAAAAGTTCATTAGTCATCCAGTCATTCTTGAATGTCTTATTTTTATTCCTTGGTTTGTTATACAATTTTTTGTTGTTTTCGTATATATTTTCAATTTTATTCTCAATTTCAAGGTAGATTTGATCTGGATCATTCAACTCATTAAGAAAACTCCAGTTAATATTTTTTAGTTGTTTAACAATGTTGATATTGTTAAGTTTCCAAAAGTGTTGTATGTTCTTTTTAATAGCATTTTCGCTAATGTTTTTTTTGTCCCAAATTTGGAATGCAGTGAAATAATGGTCGGCTAGTTTAATCTTAATAAGACACGCATTGCACTCCCAATTTTTTGTTCTATTATAAATAAGGTCAATACTCGATTTTATAAGTTTATTGAGCCTAAATTCTTCTCTAGTGGGGGAGTTTATTTGCTGGTCAAAGCCAAGTGCTGCCAGTGTATTTTCAAATTTTTCTATGTCATATTTTTCACTTTCATCCTGGTGTACTTTTAAAACGTTAAAATTAAAATCCCCTACCAAGATTATATTTAGTTTAAAATTTTTATTTTTAAGTAAACCTTTTAGCTCTTTAATAAACTTAATTCTACTAGCAGACGGTTTTTTATAGATGGAGACTAATTCAAAAACATGCTCGCCAAGTTGAAACGTAAAAGTTATTGCATCGTTATCATCGATTTTAATGTTTTTATAACTAGTTTTGGTGATTCTATCTTCTAAGTAGAAGATTAGAATACCACCACCTCTTTGGTTTACTCTACAGTTATAGGCTTTCTTGTAGTTTTCCATGTTATACAGCCCAATTTCATTTTCCATTATGTTAATTTCAGTCAAAACCACAATGTCCCATTGTATATCTGCAGTTTCAAATTCAGCTAGCCAGTCTTCCCAGTTCAACCTACAACTTCTAATGTTAACATGTATGCACTTGATTTCTGTCGAAACGTTATCAATGAAACCCATTTTCAGTTCTTCAAAGTTGTTGAAGACTTCATTTATGAAGTCCTCGTGATTACTTTGTGTATCTTTAAACACTCTGTTGAATGGTGTTTGGAATTTCTTTCACAATTTTTTCCAGGTCTTCGTTACTTTTTATGATGCGTACTTGCTTTTCGTTTTCATCCTTCTTTATGTTTATCTTCCCTCCCTTGAACCAAATGTATTTGTAACTGCTCTTTAGTTCTTGTTTGGTCCTCCACATTAGTGTTTTGTAGTAAGGGGTCAAATGTTCATTTATGAAAATTCTTTCTTTATTGTCATTCCCAAATACATCAATGTTGTTCAAATTTTTTTTCTTCGAGTTCAACCAGTTATCTCTGTCTATCCGACTCCTGAATTGGATCAGGATTGATGGTATTCGCTCCCGTTGTTTCGATGGTAGTCGATGGGCTTTTTCGATACAAATATCCTGAAAATTTGATAAGTTTATGGCATCTGCCAAACGGTATATAGTGTCTTTCAGATCTTCATTTTTCTCTGTTTCTACACCAAAAATTTCAATGTTTTTGCTCCTGTTGTATTGTTCGCTTTCATGTTGGGTTTGTCTGATTGTATTCACAGTTTCCCTCAGTTCATTTAGGTTTTTTACTTCTTCCAAGTTTATTTCGTGTCTTTTCGCCTCTTTCCTATTTCCATTTGTTTTTTCTTCAATTTTGTGTAGTCTAACTTGAGTTTCTTTATTTTCAGTCTTTAAATCTTCGTAGTTTTTCTTCATTTGTTCGTATTTCTCGTTAATGAAATCCATACTTTTAAGGATTTGCTCATTTGTTTTTGAGATATGTTCTACTTTTTCTTCCATGTGTTTTAATCTTGCCTTCAAATCATTGTTAGCTTCCGTTAGACTATTGTTTTCTTGTATAAATAAGTCGAACCGGTTTTCTTGCAGTTCCATACGCTGAAGAATTTTTTCATTTGTTGCCAATATGTCATTTAATTTTTTTTCAAAACTCGTTAAATCATTCGACTCTTTATTATCAGCGTCTCGTATTTCGTCGTCCGTTGCATCATTGTCGTCCCCTTCCTTGTTTAACTCAGTATTTGTTTTTTTTGCACCATTTCGTAGTACTCTGCACTTTTTGCACATCCAGTCTTTTTTTTTTGTCACTCATCCCTGCAATCGTAGTTGGTGCCAACCCAGAACATTTTTTCTCATGATGTACTTTTCGTTTGCACAACGTACATGTAAAATAGTCACCTTCATTTCCCGTAATCTTGTTTTCACACTCGCCGCATCTTTCCATCTCGTAATTTTTACTTTGGCACAGGTAAACGTCCGTACAACAGATTTCAGCAGTCGCTACCAAAAATTTGATGTCGCATGGAGGATTCCGTATTATCACTAACGCGAGCGTCGCACATTCCAAATTAAACAATTGTTCCTTTCTCCGTCCCACCACGTCCTAAAAACTCACGGTTTGCGTCCAGGTGTGCTGCAGTGTGTCATGGACAGGATTCACTTGGTTCCAGTCGAGGATGGTTTCGCCGACATTTGGCAAAAGAGAAAAACGGGTGGCCCGAAACACCTGCCAGGTGCAGCCGGCCCCCTGTATTATAATGCAATAATAATAATAATAATAAGTTAATAATAATAAGTTTATTTCATATAATTACAGTATTACTGTAACCTTGAAGCCTTAATTAAAAAGCTTGTGTGAGTTTCGTAAATCATCAGTCTTAACAACCATAAAGTTATCATTATCACAACAACGACTGCACATGTATTCATAACAATTCACATTCATTTTTACACTAATAATTCAATAATCATTCTTCTTATATGTATGTATGCTAATTTCTATTTTCCAGTATATAAGTTTGCATTTTTTTTAATTCACCCTTATTAATACACTTCATCATTTCCTTTGGTACTCCATTAAACAAGTCTGGTATAAAGTAATCCCTTTTTCTTTTTCCATAGTTATTTTTACACATTTGCAATTTATAACTGTTTTTTCCTGCTCTGGATTCCCTTTTAAAACTTATTAGAACTTTGTGTTTATTATTAAGAAAATACTTTGGCAAAATAACATATGTTAGTATGGGTGCAATTGAAGGGTAACCGCAACCCTTTTTAGGGGGATAGAGGTTTGTTTACCCCCACCCCCCACCCCAAAAATAGCATAAAATGATGTATAATTTATTTAATTTGCGTGAAAAACATGGAAGTTGGTATGGATACAAATGAAGGATTCCTGAAAACAAATAGCTATGATAGCAAATTCAAAACCCCCCTGAGGTGGCTAGATGGTAGCTGCCACCTCTACCATCTTTAGATCTTTTATCTTCATAATTTTATTCTCCTTAAAGAGAGTATATATTTTTTTTTCAAATTTGGTTCTCCAAACAGAATCTTTATTAACCTATTCTGTGTTTTTTGTAATCTTTGAATTAAGTAATCTGTTGTTTGTCCATATATTTCAATTCCATATCTGATGATACTAGCTATCCAAGCATCATAAATAATATTTTTTTGTTTCTTATTTAAGCTTTCTCTCAGTTTGTATAATCTTGGAGTTAATTTTCTAAGTTTTTTTTATCAACTCTTTTATACAGGGTGTCATAAAAGTCATGGTCATAACTTACATGGTATGTAGTACTCATCCAGACGAACAAAAAAGTCCATATAAACATAGGTCCGGAATCGACAGGTTTCCAAGATCCAGTGACCTTTGTCCCACAAAAACACACGCATTTTCAGCCAACATTCAGGGGCAGCGAGTTAAATTCAGAAACATAAAAAACAATGTCTCTTAAAGACAAGTGCAAAAACCCCACTTCATGAGCTGTGCCCAGACATTCCCCATGTGTTGAGCACAAGTACGTCTCACAATTACAGTGTCTGGTTATGTGTTTGTAGGTATTGCCAGAGCACAATGGCTGTTAACCATACCAAACAAGAGATGGCCGACATGCATTTCATGTATGGCCGGGCCAATGGAAACGCAGTGGAAGCTGCACGGTTGTACGCTGAGACCTATCCAAACAGAAGGCATCCAGACCGTCGTAAGTTTGCAAGGATCCACTCAAGTCTGTGTGAGCGTGGCTCGTTCGAGGACGCTCCACGAGAGGGAATACCAAGAATGGTCCGAACTCCTGAACTGGAAGCGTAGCGTAGCTGGGAGCGTACAGAGAGTTGATGAGGACCCGGAAATGAGCACACGGCGGATTGCTGCAGCAGAAAATGTAAACCATGATGTTGTCTGGAGAATCCTCCATGAACAATTGCTGCGTCCTCACCACCTGCAGAGAGTGCAAGCCCTAGACGAAAACGACTATCCAGCACGGGATGAATTCTGCCAGTGGCTGCATCAGCATTGCACTGCTAACCCTCTCTTCCTGCATAATGTGTTATTTACTGATGAAGCTGGCTTTACCCGTGATGGAATTGTCAACTTCCATAACACCCATGTTTGGGCTGATGGATATCCCCACGCGATCCTGCAATCACGGCATCAGCGTCGGTTCTCCATCAATGTGTGGGCTGGTATCATAGGGGATGTTCTCATAGGGCCGCATGTTTTACCCTACAGGCTTGCTGGGGGTTCATACCTCACCTTCCTGTGAGATGACCTACCTGGCCTACTCGAAAATGTCCCACTCATAACACGTCAGATGATGTGGCTCATGCACGTTGGGGTACCAGCCCACTTCCAGCTTGCTGTCAGGCAACACCTCAATGAACTGTTTGGAGTGAGATGGATTGGCCGAGGCGGACCACGTCCACGGCCTCCCTGATCACCAGACCTGAACCCATTGGACTTTTGCATCTGTGGCTACGTGAAGGGACTTGTGTATTCAAGAAACATTGAAAACGAGGCACAACTGCAGCAACAAGTTGAAGCTGCATTTCAGCAAGTGAGGTCGAACCAAGGACTATGCGAGAGAATCCATGCATCCCTTAGCAGAAGAGCGGAGCATGCATCCAGGCAAATGGCGGCCACTTTGAACATCTGTTGTGATGTCGTGGAGAATCGCCCTGCATCTTTTCAGGATTCAACCAATACCTCCTTACGTTCCCATAATTTTGTTTCCAGCGAGTTTTCGTTTTGTAGGTTTCTCAGGAAAAGAAACTAGTGACTTATCACGAATGGATTATGGCTGGATATGTCCTAACACCACTGACTTCACACACAGGGGCCAGTCACTTGATCCGAGAGCAAGCAGCGGGAGCAGCAGCGAGCAAGCGAGTTGGTGGTGGTGGTCTCTCGCTTGCTTGTGCCGCACGCTTCTTGGGTCAAGTTATTGGCCTCTGTGACTTCACACAACTAAATTCGTCTCTTGCGGGACACGTACTCAGCATTTCGCATTGCTTAGACAATACTTATTTTTAAGCCTCCAGCGGGTGCCAGAATGGTGTGGCACGCTGAATGTAGTAGAGTGAATCCCAAAAGAGCGCAGTGTACTGTTGCGTGAACTGGCTTTCTTACAAAATACTAAGAAGACGCTTCTACCTCTGTGAGGTAAAGGGGGTAAACACCATCGCTTATTTCCAGGCTGGGGATATTTCACTTGTCTTTAAGAGACATTGTTTTTTATGTTTCTGAATTTAGCTCGCTGCCCCTGAATGTTGGCTGAAAATGCGTGTGTTTTTGTGGGACAAAGGTCACTGGATCTTGGAAACCGGTCGATTCCGGAACTATATTTATATGGACTTTTTTGTTCGTCTAGGTGAGTACTACATACCATGTAAGTTATGACCATGATTTTTCTGACACCCTGTATGCTTTTTAAACAACCAATTTACATCAACTTCTACTCCCAAATATTTCATCATTTGTTGTTTTTATAGTTTAACACACCTATCACTACAAATATGATTGTTTCCATCAGAATATAAGTTTTTGCAGTTTCCATAATGTTTAATAATCTATTTACTATTTTTAATTTTCATTTTTGGTACTATAATGTCCATTTGCAAGATTTTCTCTTCACTAATAAATAATTCATTCTCAATATAATAATCATTAATTAAATTAAAATCATGCTGTAAATTATTCATCATATCTTCATAGTTTTTATTTATTGATATTAAAGCTGTATCGTCAGCAAACATGAAAGTTTTTGTATTTTATAAGTTATCAACAACGTTATTTGTAAAAAAATAAGTATAGAAGAGGTCCCAGTACAGAACCTTGTGGTAAACCGTATTTAATTGTAGTCGGAAGACTATTTTGTCCTTTCACTTGTAGTATTGTTTTTTTTTCACTTGTACTATTGTAATAATAATATATAATAATAATAATAATAATAATAATAATAATAATAATAATAATAATAATGTTGTTTAATCAGCAATGAGTATACAGCAAGTGTACATTCAAAAAAGCACGAAGCTAAAAGCTTGTATGTGCACTGACTATTAACTAAGTACATATACAACAGATAAATAAATATTGTTACAAGAATCAATACATTACTAAAATTATTTACAGTCTTGTAACGTGGTATTCAGAGATGTAAGAAGTTTAAAATTTTTTACATGATTGTAGTTCCTGGGTATCAAACAGCCATTGTTTAATCTTTTTTTTAATATTTCTAACTGTAATGGTTTTTCTAAGATCCTCAGGGACTTCGTTGAGGATTGTTGGCACGACAAACGCAGAGCATCTTCTACCGTATGAGTTGTGCCATAAGGGCGTTTTTAGCCAAGCCTTATTATTTCTTGATGGTCGTGCGATACTTGTTTGATAGGTTACATCGAAGTAGTTATTATAGATAATATTAAATTTATAAAGTGAATGAAAAGTGAATAGTTTATTTTCGTTAAAGATATTTTTAGTAGATTTTCCCTCCTTTTTGCCAAAAAGGGCTTTAGCGGCTTTATTTAAAGTTTTTTGCAGTCTGTCGATGTAACCAATGGATGTAGAGCCAAAAATTGTGCAAGCATACCTAACGTTTGAGAGGACCCATGCTTCGTAGAGTAATTTTTTTATTCGACTGTCAAAAAGCTCTCGGACCATGTATAGTGTAGGTATTATTCTCCTAATTTTACGAATTGTTGCTTCAATTTGATTAAAAAATTTCCAATTATCATCGATTTCCAACCCAAGATATTTATGATTCGAAACGTGATTTAACTCTGGGCAAGTGCATTCACAGTAATTTTCACAGTCAGGGTGGTGCAACGTTATGTAGCATGCAGTTTTTAACATGTGGGAAGTAGTGATATGCATGAATACTGTTTTTTCGGCGCTTATGTAAAGTTCATTCACAAAAAGGTAATCATTTATTGTATCAAAGTCAGTTTGTAAGTTTTGAATCATTCTATCTTGTTTGTAGTTTATAGACATAAGGAATATATCGTCAGCATACAATGTTAGGTAACAATTAAAATTTTTTTCTGTGATGTCATTAATGTAGATTAAGAAAAGGATTGGCCCTAGTACGGAACCTTGTGGGACACCGTAGTTAACTTCGGTCCAATCACTTTTTTGGTCATCAATTTTAACACAGCTTAGTCTACTCTTAAGATAGTTATTTAGTATGCCAAGCAGTTTGCCCCGGATACCACATTTGTATAGTTTTTTTTAACATTATTTCTTTATCTAAAGTGTCGAAAGCCTTTTTAAGATCAATGGCAATTGCACCAATATGTTTGCTGTTGTTCAAGGCATTCGTGATTTTATTGTTAATATATTTCAAAGCATCAATTGTGCCAGTATGTTGTTGAAAACCATATTGGCACTTGTTTAGGATTTTAAATTTGGTTAAGAACGAAAGTAGTCTATTGGCAAAAAACTTTTCTATGATTTTATTTAGTACCGGAAGCAGTGCGATAGGTCTGTAGTTATTATATTCCTTTTTTTCGCCCTTTTTATAAATTGGCCTAAGAACTTGCTTTTTAAGGTTACATGGCCATGTTTCGGTATCAATAATAGCAGAGATCAGTATGACCATAAAGTTTGCAGTTTGTTCCTTTGATTGAAAAAAGTGGTCCATGGAGAACCCATCATAGCCGCAAGATTTTTTTATTATCTTTTATTAATGATCGATAAGATATCATAATAGTTTGGTTTACAAATTTGTATAGTATGTTCTGTTGAAAGACTATTTTCTTGAGAACGATTTTTTGAGTTTTAATAATAATAATAATAATAATAATAATGTTTATTTTTCAATTACAATAGCAATGCAATTCTCGAAGTTACAAAAATAACTTGTATGAGTTTACAATGAAATAGTTATTGGTAATTAGATTATTATGCATTACAAGAAGCTCAGCTGTAATGTAGTGTAATAGATTTATAGATTACAATTTGTTGGTATTATTTTTTTAGGTATTTAATGGTATTCCTGCAATTATTTTATGTGATAGATCTTTTTTAAAATCTTGTAGTCTTGAATAGTGCAACATATTTTCTGATAATTCGTTATATAGTTTTGGTATATACCATTCTTTCCTTCTTTTTCCATACTGATTTGCCCATTTTGGTACAGTGAATCTCTCCTTATTTCCCTTTCTTCTTTTTAATATTTTATTATAGTTTTTATATTTGTTACAGAAATAATTTTTTGTTAATATGACAAAATTTTTTAGATCTTTTATTTTCATAATTTTATTTTCTTTATATAAAGTTAAGGTATTTTTTTTAATATTGTCTTTAAACATTATTTTTACCATCTTATTTTGTATTTTTTGTAGTCTATCAACCAAATATTCTGGTGCATGACCATAAATCTCCAGACCATATCTTATAATAATGATAATAATGATAATAATAATAATAATATAATAATAATAATTTTATTCACACTCATTACATTTGCAATATACAATACAGCCCAGAACACGAGACTTATGAAGTCTGTATGTGTCTGTAAATTAATAATTGTGAAGAAGTAATGATATAGGAAAAATACAAATTTCATGTAAGGTTTAAAAATTAAATAAAGAAAAACATGCGTATTATTACGTATATTAGATGATTAGAACTGGTTAAAATTTTAATATTCCTAATGTTGCTTTAAAGTTAGTATCCATTCTTTAATGAGTTTATTGAGTTGGTATTTACTCTTTAAGTCTCTCAAGTTAACTGGCAGTAAGTTAAAAGTATGCGGGATTACATAACGTTGGCCTCTCTCCCGTAGGAATTTCGCCATGTAGGAACTTTGAGCCATTCAGATGTTGATCTTATATTTCTTTTATTTTCCAATTTATGCTCTATCAGGAAATAATTCCTTTTGATTACGCAATTCGTTAATAATTGTCTAACGGTCATTATTTTGTAGTGTTCGTAAATATCAGCAGTACGTTGTCCAATACGTTTACCAAACAATGCTTTCAGTCCTTTATTTTGAATTTTTTGCAAGTTGTTAATAAGGCCATCAGTTGATGTTCCATAAACGCTACATCCATAACTAATAAGTGAATTAAACCAGCTCTCAAAAAGAGATTTTTTTGCTTCAGTGTTAAGAATACATTGTAATTTATAAAGCAGAGGTACAATTCGTCTAATTCTATTAACTAGATTTTCGATATGTTTGGCAAATTTCCAATTTTCGTCGATTGTGATGCCTAAATATTTGCATTCCATAACTTTAGGTAGTGTAGGGCATGTACACGTTTGATTGTCATGACATAGATCATCGTGGATATAGATTTCACTTGATTCATTTTTCATATGTGAGGTCATGATTTGAAGGTAACTCGTTTTTTCTACACTAATATATAATTCGTTATTCTTAAGCCATAAGTTTATGGTGGTAAAGTCAGTTTGTAAATTTTGGGTCATTAAATTGCATTTATTATTAATTCCAATCATAATAATGTCATTTGCATTAAGTGTAAAGTAACTGTTCCAATTAAGGTACTGTAGATCATTTACATAAAGAAGAAAAAGGAGTGGTCCAAGAATAGAGCCTTGTGGCACGCCAAATTCAATAGGTTGCCACGAACTGTGTAAGTTATTGATGCCAACACAACACGTCCTATTTGTTAGATAATTCACAGTAATATTCAAAATTTTTCCTCTCAAACCAAGGTTAAAAAGTTTCTTAGATAAAACATCTTTGTCAATTGTATCAAATGCTTTTTGTAAATCTATTAAGATTGCACCAACATATTTCCCGTCATTTAGTGCATTTGTTACCATATTGTTTATTCTATGTAGGGCATCAATTGTACCTTTGCCACGCTGAAATACGAATTGGTTTGAATCGATTAGTTGGAAATGGCTTAAATAATTTGTTATGCAATTAGCAAAATATTTTTTCAACAACTTTATTAATGACTGGTAATAGTGCAATAGGTCTGTAATTCTTAGGATCAGTTTTATTTCCTTTCTTATAGACAGGTCTTAATACTTGTTTTTTTAGGTTATTAGGCCACGTTTCTTTTGCAATTATTGAATTTATCAACGTTAACAGAAAAATACTACTATTTTCTTTAGATTTTACAAAATGTTCAATAAGAAACCCGTCATAGCAAAATGACTGTTTAATTTTAATGTTGTTTAGTATTTTAATTATATCATATTTTGTCGGTGTGTTTATGATCATTGTTTGCTCAAACCTCCTGGTTGCATTTGTTAGATTGCGTTTAATCACATTGTTACGACTTTTACGCTTGCATGCATGTTTTAATCTATGCACTTGTTGTACAAAATTATTTACAAAGCAGTTCGCAATTTCCTTATGACTAGTATTCTTAAAAGCTTTCTTAATACCATCATCAATACTTTTCTTATCTTTTGTGTGACCAGTAAGCTGTTTAATTTTTTCCCAGAATTTCTTACTGTCATTTTTATTATCATAAAAATACTGTTTGTAGTAATTTTGTTTAGTTTTCATAATATTTAATTTAACTATATCTTTATTTAGTTTTTATTCAGCAATCAGTTTCTGACAAGGATTTACCGATTTACTTATTCTTGACCATAATCTGTTTTTCTTGTTTATTTGATCAAGCAACTCCGGGTTCATCCACTCATTCTTCATAGTGTCCTTTGCAGGCTTCCGTTTAACATAGATTTTATTAGCTTCATATATTTTATTTATTTCACTTTCAATAGATTCATAAATTAAGTTAGGATCCATTAATTTAGCTAAGTAATCCCAGTTAAAATTTGCAAGTTGTGAAATTATATTTTTATGATTTAGTTTATAAACATAATCATTTTCTTTCTTTGTATTTAAAAAATCATTTCCATTCATATCTTGGTCATTCCACCATTCGATTGCAGTGAAATAATGGTCAGAAATTTTAACCTCTACGACAAAACTTTTTACATGAAATTTCTGGAAGTTAACATAGATTAAATCTATACAGGATTTTACAATTTTATTATTTCGTATTTCCTCTCTTGTTGGTGTATCAATCATACACACAAATCCAAGTGATGCCATGGTATTCTTAAATCGTTCAATGTCGTATTTTTCACTCATGTCTTGAGTTTCTGTAAATATATTGAAGTTAAGGTCGCCAACAAGGATTGTATTATTTTTATTATTTTTTATATTTTTTTCGTTTAAAATTTTTTTTAGCTCCCTAATAAACGTTATGCGACTTGATGAAGGTTTCCTATAAATGGCAATTAGGTTAAATGTACTGTTTTTGTATGTGAATGATATGTCTATCGCATCATTAGTGTCAATTTTTAAAGAATTGTTTTCCACTAAGTTTATCTTTGATTCTTTGAACAATATAATAAGAATATAAGAATAATAAGAATATATATAATTTATTCAGTATTTACATATATACACAGATTACAACTGCAATGCGTGTACATGCACAAAGCCAACATGGCTTGTATGTGTACATAACTGTATATTCTAACATACAACATTAAACATTTCATATTTAACGATTCTAATACGACTGTTATATACCAAAAAGCCAATTTGTAATAATTCTTTTTATATTGCCCCTATTTCAAATGGTATCTCATTGAGTATTGTTGGCACGATATATTCAGCGCATCTTTTGCCGTACGAGTTTCTCCATGTGGGTACTTTCAATCAGACCAAATAGTTTCGAACAGCTTTAACTGTTCCCTTTTAGTAAGTATCATCAAAAACGAATTTGACAATCATTGTCAACTTAAACAGCTTATTAAAGTTTAGTACGTTATGTTTTTTTTTAGGATGTATTTAGTAGACAAGTCCTGCGAATTTCCAAAGAGAGCTTTAGTCGCTTTGTTTAGAGTTTTCTGTAGACGTTCGATATAGGTTTCAATTGTTGAGCCAAAAATGGTACACACGTATCGTACCTGGGACAATATTGTTCGGCTAAAGTTTGCAGTTGATGTCGGAGTTTGGAGGTATAATGTATACCTCGGTTGGTAGCTGACATATTAGCGAAATGGTTGAAAGTTGAGATTGCCAGCTTCCTTTTTGGTCACAATGATGTCGAGAAATAGGAGTGACTTGTCGGTTTCTGTCTCGTGGGATTGGATTTTGGGTTGCCAGCTGTGGCGTTTCTCCATAAATTTGGCGATGTGTGTGGTCTTAAGAAATGCGAACACATCACCAATGAATTGCTCACAGAAAATTGGTGTTGTTTGGGAATGAGTGACGAGGTAGGATGTAGGAAGTCCGAACATCTCTGAGCATGAATACCAGAAAGACTAGCCTCCAGACCTCTGTTCTAACTTGTCCTTTCTTCCATTTTTGTGCAATATGACACACAGATCTTCCAGCAACATAGAGTAATACCAATGGTTCACCTGTTCTGGCCGAGATCGTACTCCAGGAACTTAACGACCTTGTCACTCATTCCCAACCAAGACAAAGAGTCTGGGAGCAATTATTCTATGATGTGTTCGCGATTCTTTAAACCACAGACATCCTCAAACTTCTGGAGAAACTCAACAGCTAGCAACCTGAAATCAAGTTTACCCACAAAACAGAAACAGACAACTCAACCCTGTTTCTTGACATCAGAGTGACCAAAAAGGAAGAGGGCAATCTCCACTTTCGACCATTCCGCAAAGATTCAGCCACCAACCAAGGTACAGACTATACCTCCGGACACCAACCAAAACAACCCCATACCATAGCCCAAAATTAGTTGCACAGACTCGTTGAAAGGTTAACAGCCCACCACACGGACTTCCACACCTTCACAAAGCCAAATTGAAATATCTAGAACTGGGGTACCCAGGACGCTTCCTCAATCAAACCATCTAGAATAGAAAGCACTCCACAACTGACGAAAAGAGGATAAAGCCAAAATCCATACAACCACAGCCCGACAACAACAGAATGAAAAAGTGAGCAACATTGGCCAGGACTCAAATACCACCCCAATTACATCAACAAACTTCGAAACATCCTACCAGAAAATAATTTTTCCACCTACTTTAAACGCAACACAAAGCTGAAAGAGATGCTACTCTCTAAACCAAAGGGTAACAAGACACTAGACGAGGTGATAACTGCCAGACATGTGAACTCCCAGACCTCTGCATAAATACGACACCCGCAGCAAGGCCACGACCAGCACAAAACGTGCAGTAGCAAAAAACCCTACTCATGCACCAACAAGAGAAAAGACTGCAGCAGGGTGCCCCAAAACACACAGTGCTGTCTACACAGTTCCACGCAGTGGTTGTGTGGCCATTACATGGGGAAAACACACCACGAGATCTTTACAAGGATCCTGGACCATATGACTGCAACAAACTCGGCCAATGACAGAAATGGAATCGTGGCGTACCACACTGCATCATACCGCCAGATCAAGTGGAAAGACATCAGAGCCCTCTTCAAGTCAAAAACTACCAGGTTCAACCACCTTAGGGCTCTGGAGTCCATAGCAATCAACCGAATGCAAAAATATGACCAAAACACTTATAAACATCCAGCAGCCATAGTACCCATTCCTAGTTCATCCAATGGTAGCAGCTCCTCCTCCCAGCAAACATTATACAGGTCATTGGAAAAGGGCAACCGTGCCAAACATATCTTCTACGAGAAAAGCAGACAAAAAATGAAAGTAAATCTAGCGTGAAGAAAAAAGCCTGAAGAGAACAAATGTGTTGTAGCCCAGAATTTTATAAACAGTGATGTAATGTATGATACTTGGGTTCATACTAAGTGGGTTCGTTTTCCTAAGTCAGTCATGATGCAACAACTCTTAACTTAGATAACAAATTGTTTCCTGTTTAATATGCATGTTAGCTCTTATATAAGTTTGAACAGTCATGTGCACAATGTGTAACATGTCAATACTATAATATTATGGCATTCCATTTGATAACATATTAATAAATACAATGTATGGCACTCTAGTTCTATCAGTGAGTTATACTTGGTATGGGTTGACATGAAGGATCTAGGTCTCGCTAACATTGTAGTGTCACAAGTAAAGACACTACAAGTGAGGTGTATTTTTTGTTGAAAATTCACTGAATAATAGTACAAATTGAACGTTGAATTAGCGTGTGCTTGTAAACAATGTCTCTGAATATTGAATGTAGAAAGCCCCATGGCATTTTTCAATACTACCACTAAACTTGCAATCGTGATACTGTTCAATGAGCGTGTTAATAAAAGGTAGAGGAAAACTATCCTTTGGGATATTCTAGTTCAATTCCGTATATTCTATCACCATTCGTTTGTGTCCGTCCTTCTTATCATTAAGGAATGCTGGAAAACAATGCTCACTCTACACAGGAACAATAATTCTCTGTGAAAGCATATTAGCGAAATGCTCAACATGTTTTCCGCCAGGCCAAGTTAAGGAATAAAATATCAACGCAATTAGAGGAGCCCTGTGAGTGTTAACATGCATTGGGGCAACCTGTTTTACTGGGATAAAGGTGCTTAGGTCCTAATCTGGCAACCCCCCTCGTCATCAATCATCACCAGTAGGTGAACCCCCCTTCTTGGTGACGTAATACTTGAACGTCCCCTTAGGCCATCATGCTTCCGCATTTCACTGCCCAACTGAACAGAAACGTACCCACAAGAGGAACATTGCAGCTCGGTATGACCACGAATTACAACTAGAAGTTCAAAATAGTTTTTTTTTTGTTAGGGCGACCCTTTGAAACTGAATGGAATTTGTTTCGGGGAGTCGGGCCATGAGTTGGACCCATAACACAGCACTCTATGAATAAGACACCCCCCCCCCCCAATCCCAATTATACTGGAGTGCCCAAACGTTTGGAAATTCTGTTGTGTTTGGATCTAGACCAGCAGTAGCGTGAGGTAATTGAGTAAAATTTTAAATTGGTAGTTACACCAGCAATTTTCAGTCATAGGCCCGAACTTAAAGCGGGTTAAGCACATGACATTTTGGCCTGATGTTAAGTTTCGTACATTTTGGTTGATTACAGCAGGACTTAGGTTAGAAATCTGTGGCGATTGAAACGTTACTTTTCGTACTGTAAGCACTGGAGTGGGAGTTGGAGTTGGTTGTGAGGCGGCATTCGGATTAATACTTGAAGAGCCGACTGTTGTTGACTCATGAGAGTAACTACTGTTTGAGATTCTGCTTAAAATCCCAATCTTGGCCTCTAGAAAAGCTAGAAATTCATTTTCAAAGTATTTCACTAGCATCAGATACTCGATCTCCCTGCTGTTTTTAGCTTCAGGGTGAAAATACGACGTAAACTCATCACAAAATGAATTAAAAGATAGCAACAGTTCTTTTCGGATGTACCAATCCACGGCATCGCCAGTCGATGTGTGCGGCAACACAATTTGAATTGGAATTCTTATCCGAGTACCCTTTCATAGTTTTTAGGCATTGAACGTTGTATGTGCAAGCCAAAGCTAAACACAATATTCCTGAGTATGATGGGTTGTTCCAATGGTTTGAAAGTCAAATCTGGGAGGGTAGGTACAACAGCATTGTGAATGTCTCAATACGGTTGTTCTAGATTTAGGTTTGCTTTGAATAGGTTTGGTTTAAATTTAGGGAAACAATAGCATGCATGCTTACAATCGTACAAGTACATCTGTATTATTGTTATAACATTAAGAGGAACAATGTTAAGAGGAACAATGTTTAATTAAAATTACATTAAAAGGTAAATGAAAGGCACACTGAACGTCTGCTCAAGCGTTCGATCACTCCCAGGGAAGCCACTACATCAAAGATGGCTGACACACTCCTCTTTACCGAAGACTTGAGTTAGTCGTGAGGGGTTTGTGCATGAGGGCTCGGGACAATTTACTCTTTCAAATCAGTGGTAGTTCCAGATTTGCCAATTAGAAGCTGCAAGTAACCTGGTTTTGTAACCTCAAGTAACCTCAGGAACGTTAGTGATAATTGAACGAGGAGTTAATTCTTCATATACTTCTCCCCTCCACCCTTCAAGAATATGGGGCACGCAATCGTGATTTGTACTACCCTCTTAATGTTGTGTCTGGCGAGTATCATGGAAGCCTAATTTGGTACCAAGTAATTTATAAGTAATGAGCGATGCTCATGTTATACTGCATTTATCAAGTGATCGATCCAGTGAAAGAGATGAAATAGGGTTTTTAGTTGCACGGGGTGGTCTCTCTCTCTCATTTGAGTTTGTAAGTACCTGGCTATAAAATGTCACATCTCGGGATATATAAGTTCTGTGAATGGTCCTCGAATTACCAATGATGTTGGGCCAATTGAGGTGGCCCCTTGGCCTCTAAGGTTTTGTAAAATACGTTATCAGGGCACATTAAATGAAGCTTGAAAACAACATTTACAAAGATTTTGGCTTTCGCTGTGATGATTAATTAGGAAAAACTGTATAATCTGGATGCCCCCTTCGTCGGCATTCACGCTGTTGCTACCAAGTGTTAATAAAATGAAGCAGAGCTGGTTACTATCCAGGGCCCTCAATTCTCTTTGGTTCTCTATATTGTATTTGATTCTAACCTGTTACTCCATCAGTTCTCTAGAGGCCATAAAATCCGGGATCACCAGTGTAGAACTATGGGGCATCAGGCGCGTTACAGGTAATAAGTCGTATACAATTATACATGTTACTTGGTAATTCTCCAAATTTATTCATAACACTCTACAACAACAATTATTCAAATTGGCTTAGTTCACTCCAATACTAATTTTTGGGAACACATTGAAAAGTCTGTAAACATTCGTAATAAAGATTGTCTGAAGGAACTCTCATTGCCTTGGTATCAAAGGTGCTAAAGTTACAGTGGTTTGATTACCTATCAAGCTGTTTCATCCTTGAGAGGTCAAGTAGTAAAAACAAAGTAGGACTTTGCAAAGTCCTTAGGCCCATATTGGTAAATCCAAGTTAGAAGACGGGAGAACAATAACATTACGGAAACAATAGCATGCAGGCTTACAGGTACGTCTCTATTACTGTTGTAATATTATTGCTAAGAGGAACAATTTTTAATGAAACGTGTATTCAATGTAAATGAAAGCCTCATCGAATGTCTGCTCAATGGGCCAGTCACGCCCAAGGCAGTCACCATGTCAAAGATGGCTGACATCAACTTTCCCTGAATTCATGACATCAGGATGGCGGACCATATGCAAACTTGCTAAATCCCCTCTTAACCGGTGATGTACCTCTAAATGAAATAGCAACTCGGAGTTATTCAGATTTCCACAACTTTAATTTGCTCGCCTGACACGTAACTGTGGGTGATCGTCGAGGGTGTCATGACTAAGGTTGGTTAGAGAAATTTGGCTAATAAATAATTTTGAATCACATGGGTGAAATTGGTCCCAAGAACTTGGACGGGTGAGTTGAATGGCAGCTCCTGAAGTTGTGAATTCCATTCATCGTAGGGACCAGCTTCCACGACTATCACTGCATAGCTAATTACAATTGTTGTTTTCGGGAAATGTTTCATTCAACATTGTTGATATAACTTAAAACAAAGACTTATGTTATAAAATCGTGCAATGCAAAATCAACCCAACTATGATACGTCCAATGGATGAAGCTGTCGAGATCATTGGCCTTGCATCACTCATGAAATACAAATTGTTGTGGCAGCAGCAATAGGTGTCCATTTATCTCACGTGCTGGGCAATATAATAACCTGGCCCACAGTTGCTATAGTTTATTCTAAGGTTGGCAAGGTTGGCTATCATATTTGGCTATTCCCTGTCTTGTATGAGGTCACTGTGACACCACACAGCGTCATTTACAAAAGAAGGGCTGCCGTCTGGGTTATGACGAACATTTCGAGTTAGGTCGATTTCCTCGAAATATTTCGGCCATTCTGAGAATATCGCTTCTTGGAAATCATTCAATTTAGGGAAAAACACCAGCTATACGAGGCACCAAGCACACGAGTATAAAAACTTTGCCGACTGACATGGCCTGTCAGTCGGCGTCGTTTGCTACAGGACAAAACTTTAGAATAAAATTACGCACCAGTAATTATTCCGAAAATTTATGTATATTTCAATATTCATCATCCACTATATTTAATGGTAATTATTCAGCCAACCCTAAACATCTCAATGGTAGTTTAGGTTGAAGAATCGATGTACAATAGTTGTTCACATATAATATCGTCACAAAACTTAACCCTTGTTCACGAATGTTAATAAAAATAACTAGCATCGCAATTGTTTATGTATTTTGTAAGAACGTTCTTGGTAAGAATCTTCTCGGTATCTAAATAAATATTTTTCATTAGTTCAAGGAAGACATGAAGAAGATTACTGAGTCATGTTTAAAGGTAACCCAAAAGGTCAGAAAAAATTGTATATTTTCATTGTGTGTTAAAATAAAGTTCCTGTTTTGTAGTTATTGTTATTGGTGTTATTGTAATTGTTGTTGTGGGGGTGGTGGTTCTTTTTTTTTTTATTTTGTGAAAGAATATAAATAGCCAAAGACTGTGTTTCGCACAGTGTGTGGTTAGTGCAAGCAAATGGAGAGTGTGCAACGTTTATGTATCTGTGATGGCATTTTGCTGTGAGAAATAATGAATAATTCCTTCCATAGTTACCACTCTTTCTCCGTTTTCATTCGTCACCAAATCGAATGTCTCCAATCACAATTTTGCACATCTTTCAGTAATATGAAGTGTGCGCAATGTTTATGGCCCACATAAGAAGGCATAACACGTGTATGAGGTCATTCAATAACCCTTAACGACGCTGAATATGCTTAGCTAACCCAAATGATGACAGTCTTACTTACAGCTAACTAATACTAATTTTCGTTCACATCGCTTACTCAATCAGCACATCCCCCTTCTGTCACTTCTCCCTCCTTTTCTTCAATTTTGCCTTGTCCCCTTTCCCAATATCCCGCCCTGACTAAATAAGAAGCTGTGTATGTGAAGGGAAGGCGTGTATTAGGTCATTCAATAAGCCTTAATGGCTCTGGTTATACTTAGTGAACCCAAATGACGCCTGAGACTAACCAATGCTGATAATCATTCACTTCACAAACTCACTCGGCATATCCCCTTTTAGTCGCTCCTCCCTTCTTTTTTCATATTTGTACTGAATCCTACCATTCATTTATTTTGTGTCCTTTATACCCTGTACCCCAGTTGCTCCTCCCTACTTTCTCATATTTGAACTGAATCCCACTATGCACTTATTTTGTGTCCTTTAAAGTTCTATAGCTGGCACTGTGAACAAAGGCTTATGTATACAGTTTGGGTTCGTGCTCCGTATAAGTAAAAACAAATTGAATGATGATTACCTTACTGGAATGTCATTTCCTTCTGTGTATTTCTGGGGAATTTTCGTCGGTTGATCATGCTGTCGGTATGTTTCTTGTGCATCTAAATTGTTGATCTTCGAAAGCGTTTTCCAACTGTTCGTTTGTTGGTAATGTGGTTGCATGTTTCTCGTGGATCTAAATTGTTGCTCCTCGAAACTGACCTTTTTTTGGTGGCTGTGTCCGTTTTGGTCGAGTTAAGCGTTTTATATACATAACTAGCCAATGACTGTACTTCGCATGGCATGAGAATATGTACTGCTGCCATTTGTGCCTTCCTCTTCCCACCTGTTGCGATGGCTCTGTAGTCGCTGGGGGCAATTTTACCCTTTACTTGTTGGACGTATACCATCTTGCTTCTCGACCTTACTAACCAACAACACTGGAATAGAAAACAATGCCTTTATTAAGACTTCGTCTGAAGCCTACTTAATAGGATTGTACTGATCATTGTTAAGTCGTTGCTTTGTGCTCTTTCTCGCCCAACAATTTCATTATTATTACTATCTGTGTGTGTCCCTTGGTTGTCCTCTACCCCGTTAAAATGAACTCTGGTGACTCTCTCATCCCCTTATGGTTTTCTTTCTATTCCCTTTTTTGAATCCAAGACAGAGGCTGCATACACCTCTCACGAGTATGGTATGACTGCCATTTTGTATGGGATTAGGCCTAATGATAGTTGAGGGAATATTATGACTTTTCCTGCTGTCAGACACTGCTACAAGTGATGTCAGGATATCAGAGCTCATATCGTCTGGCAACTGATCAGTGGTGTCCTTCAGAGCTCTGTGCTCGGCACTCTTCTCTTTGTACTCTTTTTTTGTAACGTTCAAAATGTTGAACCCAATGTATGACAATTTAAATTTGCCGACGATCTTAAACTTTGTTCTGCTACTGTTACTAATGACGATATTTCTGGCCTTAAATCAGGCATCGCATATGTGCATGATTTGCCCGAGGCATGACAATTGCCATTATCTAAGGACAAATGCCAAAGTTTCTCTGTCGGCAAGCTTGAGTCTCATTTTTAGTTTGGGCAATAAGAGATTGATTATTGTTACTGAATCCTTTAAAAATCGTGGCATCTAGTTTCAATGTGACCTTAAATTCTCCACCCACTGCAACACTATTGCATCCCAACCTTACTGCCATGCAGCCATTGTGCAGCGATGCTTCATATCGGGGAATTTGAAAACCAAACTTTGGGCTTTTATATTTTTTCCCGTCCACTTGTTGAGTACGCGAGCCAGGTTTGGTCACCTAGTCTCTTGAAATACATCGACCAAATCAAGTCTGTACAGAGGTGTTTTACAAAGACTACCTGGTTTGTATAAACTATTCTATTGCCAACACCTTAGGATATTGGACTTGACTCACTTGAGTTGAGAAGACTAAAGCCTGACTTCATCCTGATATTTAAGATTGTCCACGGCTTGCTACCACATGAACTACCACTCTTTGAATTCAGCACCTATAGTCGTACGATGCATTTGATCCCTAAATTTAAGCCGAATTCTAGAAAGCTTTCTTTTCCTTTAGGTAGGTGCCTGTGTGGAATTCACTAGCGACTGCATTGTCTCCGCTTTCTTGGTGAACATGTTTAACAGACTGATCAATGACTGCAGGCGTTATGTCTTTCTGTTACGACCTGAACACTATCCTTGATTAATTGTTCAGGATTTGTACTTGGGTGCTCCTTTTTTCCCCTCACCCTTTTTGTTTTGTTGTTATAAATATGTTTTTATGCATGAAGGTATTGTTTTGTAGCTCTTTTTCTAGGAACTCTACTTTTTTAAAAATGATTGCGGTGTTGAGTTAGTGGTATCAATTTGGTATCCTTCCTGCTCGCATTGCTTCTTCGACAATAAAGTGTCTTATTATTAATATTAAACTCTAGTATGTGAGATCAGTCTGAATTCAAAGATTCACTGTTTAGCACAGATTTCCCTTTCCCACATCATAGTATAGAAGAAACAAGAAGGTTGCAGAGTTACCAGCAGACAAGAGGTAACAACACCAATTTACCTCTTCTAATGCTCAATAAATCATTGCGGGTAAAAATAAACCTCACTTCCGAATTTGTGTTTTTATTCAAACAGTAACGTGCAAGAAGTAAAGTAGCACTGATTATCGGATGACCTCAACCTAACTTCAAAAAGGTTCCACTTCCAACATCTATTTTCATAATCTAAACCTTCCCAGACCGAGAAAAAATACTGAGTAATGGCTCGACAGTGGGGACCACCATTAGCACTCCATAGACAGGTTGGACCACCTCATCAGCATCTTTAGAAGGATTACTTTAACCAGCCTGGAAGACTTAAGACGAGAAACGCCGGTTACCTGATGTCCTTGAAGCTGACCCACCCAATCCTGCAGCAGCCACACCAGCAGAAGTTGAGGACTGGAATCAATGCAACGCAAAATGTAAATTGGTCCTAATATTTACAATGGGTGAAAACTTCTTCACCATTTTCAAAATAACTCCAGAACCCTTCACATATGGGAATGCCTTCAACAAGTCTTTTGGTAGGGTCGATCCATTCGAACAAATGCATAGACTCGTGACCTCATGAATATACGTGTGATCCCCAGTAAGGTTCTCAAGTTTCATCAGACATACATGAGTTCTCATGGAGTATATCATTGCAGCCGGTTATACACTGATGGAAATGCATGACTGCACCTGGAGTCAATGAGGTATCCACCATCCTTCCATGACAATGACTCGCAAATCACTCTAGCGGTCCAGACGTCCATTGACATTAAATCTTGTCCAAACCAAGTTGGTCGACTCCCTGATATATCCTCGTACGGACATGCCATTTCACGCTGCACAAGATACCCATTCATTAGCTTAACCTCGAAGTGTCAGGGAAACTCAACTAATGGACCATTTACAGTCAATAGCTTCTTACAGCCATTCGAGCGATCCCTTTCACTACTTAACTATGGTAACACCACCTGATACTAGCCCACAACTCCAGCGTACGTGCGGCCCAATTCTTATCTTCGTTGATAAAAACAAGTTGCAGTGTTGTAAAACGGCCGCCCAACACAGACGGCCACCCGACCAAAATGGCCACCTGTCCAATAATAACAGTATTCGGTTATCGTAAACGGAATGCTTGTTGGCAATAAACTAAAAACTGATTGTTGCCAATAAACTGAAACGATGAATGAAACAATGCTTCAGTTCGGGTATATTCATCTTAATATTAAACCGCTGGCTTCTGTCGTTGTAGACGATTAAAATTAAAGGATTGGTGAAACTCCATAAAATATTGAAAGCGCTTTACTTTCTGCCCAGAATCAAGCAAAAAAAATAACATACACGAACCCATGGTACAAAGGTGCATTGATTTATTTAGGATGGAAACGTTCATATGAAAGTACGTGGAGTCCGGGCCAGGGGAGGCGCTGATGGAGTGAGCGATGCAAACGAAAATCATTGTTTGTTAGCCCGTGGGCACAAAATGAAAACGTACATTTTAATGGATAAAACAATGCTTCACGTACATGCAACTTAATACTAACGCGCTGGATAAAGGTTCTGTCGTTGCAGATGATTAAAATTAAAGGATTAGTGAAACTCGGTTAAATATTGAACAAAAATGACAAAGCCGGCGGGATAAAGATTTAGAATTTGCAGTACAAAGGTGTATTTATTTATTTCCGTTGGAAATATTCATATGAAAGTGCATGGAGGCCGGGTCTGGGAAGGCGTTGATTGAGTGAGCGAAGCAAACCAAAATCAGTGTTTGATAGCCAGCGTGCTAAAAAATACATAGACGGGATACACGCCTTCCGCAACATACACATGAGAGAGAGCAAGCAGTCCTAATGTTGCAAATGGTGCATCAAACACCACCCATGCACAGCCATTGTTTTATAACACAAGGTGAAGGGCTCAAACCCCAACTCATTACCCAGACAACACAGTAATGAGAATATTCTCACACTACAATAATATAGAGACCGTCGTACTAAGCAATTGACATTTTCAGCAGTTGAAAGTTGAAAATAAGCGAAAAATTGAACAGCAACTGTGATACCAGCCCCTAGTAAAACGAGCGTGGTTCGGTCCCTAACAGTGATAGACCCTTTTCATTAACCTTGATTCTAAGACGACATTCCCACCCTTCGAATAAACCTAACTGGAGGCTTTCATCTAAATTAGAAACGTCACAAGAGCAGTTGAAAATTGAAAATAAAGAAAAAAATTGAACGGTAACTGTGATGCCAGCGCCTAGTAAAACGGGCGTAGAATGGTCCCTAATAGTGGTAAACCTTTTCATTGACCTTGATTCAAAGTGTATCATCGGATTGTAATGATTAGCTGGTTGACACAGTGGATTAGCTTAAGTTAGTGACGAGACTGCGTCACAAGTTACCTTTACGCCATTTTGGTCCAGGTTTAATGATTTTTTTTCGGTGCTGATTGCTCGCCTGCCAACTGGTACAGCTTAAGAAGATACAGAAGACATTCCCACCCTTCCAATGAGTCAATTGGCTATGCTTAGTGAGCCCATTGACACCAATGATGGCTAACAAATCCTGATTTTCGTCCATTTCGCTTACTCACTCCCTCGTTTTTTCCCCCTTTTGTTTTGTCTCCTTGCCCTACCCCCCCCCCCCCCCACCGGTCGTTCCCCTACTTGTTTGAAGCTTGATTTACCAAGCAAGCTTCTGTAGGCTAGCTAGTGAGGTCGGCGCCGTATTCCGCCTCATCATCGGATCGTCGCTATTACAATATTCTGCGTATGCACGGACTTCGCCTGTGTACGTCATTTGCTAACTGTATGGGGAACCCCTCTGATGTCACGTATTTGTGATATTTGAAACCAACATGGCTGTCGTTCTCGATCCAACGAAACTCTGGACTAACAAACTAGTGAATACTTATGAACTTTAAGCCGGACCGCTGCGAACTTAAAAATTGTATTCGAGTGTATTAAGCTACGAATTCCAATCGGCAATGTGACTCAAAATGACTTACGTTTGTTTTATAAAGTCACTGGATAGAACTTTCGTGTCGGCTATGGTCCTAATAGCGACAGGGAAGAAGTCTCTTGCCCTGATATAAGCGCCACTGGCCAAAAATCAACACCACATGGGTCGTTAGTTTGCTTTTTTGGCACGCTGCCGGCAGAAATTCTGACAATTCCAGTACGAGGTGTCGTTAAAAAATTGAAATAGAAGTAACAACTACTCAACAAAGACCGTAGTCGTTAGTTACATTTGTTTTTAACAACAACACACATTTCTAAACATTGTATCTGTAGTGATTACCACAGGGCCTCGTTACAAAATACGTGTAGAACGGCGTTTTTTGCGGTTGTTGTAGTTTTTTTTTTTTCGTCCCGCCAAGTATAAATAGGATGTCTGTAACAAAAACTGTATACCGTCATTTAAACCCAAAACAAAATTGAGCATAAATAAGTCTACACGAATTACCCTTCTTCACGTCACACAAAAAAATTTTACAGTTTTTTTTTTCTTGGTCGGAGGTGGTGGGGGTCTCCCCCACCAGTGCAGTCCATTGCACAATAGAGCCTCGACTTGTACATTTTCAGCAATACGTGCTATTACATATACCATACAAAATTAGACTTCATAGATCACACTTGTGTTCTCGTTCATTTACGTTTTATCATTCGCCCAGCCCCCCATCCCTCTTCAGTTCTTCCTGGCCTTGCTCTTTATCCCCCCCCCCCTCCCACCACCAGGTCGCTCCTCCCAACGTTTGTCTTATATGTACTGAATCCCACTGAGCATTTCTTTTGTGTCCTTTAAAGTCCTACAAAACTGGGTGATGATTTCCTCAAGAGAATGGAATTTCTTTCAGCATATTTTTCTTCATTTGTCGTTGTTGTTGATAACGCTGCTGTATGTTTCTCGTGCACATAAATTGATGATCCTCAAAAGTGTTTTCCAACTTTTATTTCGTCGGCTGATAATGCGGTTACGATTTGTCGTTTGCTACTGATAGTTACGCTCGACCTTTTTTTATCGATTGCAAATAGCAATCCCCGTCCCAGTGGCCAAGTCCGTTTTGTCCGGTTAAGGGTTTTATTCATACTGTTTGGTCTTTCTGTCGTATATACCTACGCTCCGCCAAATCACGTTTCTTCAATCACACTTTTTGCACCCACTGGCCAACACACTGGCTTGTGTTTACTTATGGTTAACAAACGCTAGTTATCATTCAATTCGCTCACTCAACCAAAGCATCCCCTTCAGTCGCTCCAACTTTTCTTAGGTTACATGCTTTACTACACTAAGTGTATTCAATCATATTTTTTCTCATTCTTCATAAATTAGATAATCATGGTACTAGATAATACTGATAAATGCTTTTTGAGATAAATAAGATGACGGGGCTACACAAGATAGGCGATAAAAGTGATAAACAAGATTTAACGTAAATTATATAAACGATATAACGAGATATGACATGAAGATAAAAGATATTTGCAAGATAATGATAATGATTTTGGTGGTATTACTGATATCGTTTTTGGTGGTGATGGTGGTGTTGGTGCTAACATTGCTATCACTGTAGAGTTTGTTGTTGTTGTTCCTGGATTTAATGTTCAGGGGAAAAATCGAAGACAAAATATTGAGAGGAAGGGTGTTAGACTGAAATTTCCAATTGGAGTCCCATTTCCTTCCACTAAGTTTGAGGGATTTCTTTTTGGCTGTTTACCGGGCTTTATCCGTAGTTTCGGCTATTTCTCATTTTCCAACTGAGGTTCATTTTTTTCTGACTGGGGGTGTCAATCCCTCCACTTTCACTTTCCCCAATTTTGGCCCAGTTGCTATTTAGGTTGTTGGTTCAGCTGCTGTTGATCTATCTTCTGGTGTTTTTTCGTTTAAATGTGGTTTCGTTTTTATGTACAAAAATGATTTTTTTTTCATTGTATCAATTTTTCAGAAAGAAGACTTCGGCGATTGTTTTGACTATAAGCGTGTAAGCACAGTAAGTAGGATATATATATATTACTTTTATTTTCTTTCAGAATTATCTTTTTTATTGCCATTATGTAAAGGGATATCTGTGTGTTTGACGCACTCTCAGCTGACCTCATAGCACCAAATGGTGAGAGGGACAATCTTTCTTGGTAATCCTATTTAGGAATTCTTAGGATCCTTTACATGCAACAGTCGATATGAGCACGAGGAGTCAAAAAGCCCTTCTCTTTCCGCAATGTGAGATCAAATAGAAAGATCTGGGTTGACTCGTGAACTCTGGCACGTGATAGACTTTGTGCTAACCGTCAAGCGACCTTGCCCATTTACAATTATTTTACTGTCAAATGTCATCATGGCGTCAAACGTTTACATCCGCGATGACATGCGCCCAAACTTCACAATAATGTTACAGATTGTGTATTTATAACTGTGATGCAATAAACGTCGAAACACTTCAATTTCACCAAACTATTGTTTCAAAACTCAACTTTTTGAATGCACAATTTCAGTAGACCAGTAGGCCATTCGGTCACATATTTTGTAGTGATTCACTGCATGGGTCAAAGCCTGTGACACAATTTTGACCAACTATCTAGTTACGAGTTTGACCCAGTGGTGCAAAACGTCCCACTGAACCAATTTGATCCGCTAACCGAAAATGACCCACAGACCCAAAATAATCAACTGACTTTGGAGCGTTTGGTTTCTGAAATACGGAGCAGAAGATACACTGTCAAACACCAATGGTGCGGCTTACATGAAGCGTTTTTGTCTTCTATGATAAATGCGTGGAACGTAACTAGTGACCCACACCCCCAATACAGTGGATCAAAGAAATATATATTTTTTTAAATTTAAATCGTAATATTGCGGAAAATTTGGTGTCGACATCCTAATCACTATCCCAAAAGGAAAACAATCTAAAAATTTGTTTAGAGGTGCCTATCTGGGCCTAACTTTCACATTAAAAGTAAATTCAAAAAATTCAAAAAAAAATATTAGTGACTAATTTAAAATGGAGAACTTTACATTATTTATACAATTTTGTTTCTTCCAGAAAACAATGCGAATTATCGGCCACCAAAATAGGGAATAAAAGCAATTTCTGCCTAATTTATGAAGTAAATTAAAACAAAGTTTAGGGACAAAATATTTTTTAAATATAATTCTGGCTACTTTTAGTGTTCTCTGAGAGTACCAAAGGAGATAATGTAAAAAGCTGTATTTTTAAATAGTCAAAAATCATTTTTTTTTCAGAATTAGCGATTTTTCCCATTGATTTATAATGTTAAACATTAGGCCCAGGTAGGCACCTTTAAACCTTTTTTAATATATTTTACCTTCTGGGATAGTGATTAGGAGATCGAAATCCAACGTTTCCTCACTATTACGATTTGAAATTTTAAAAAAGCATATTTTTGATCCAACCTAACTCCCAACACCCCACTCCAAAGAGAGAGAAAAAAAGAAAAACGAACAAATCCTAAGTGTTTCTACTATTTTTTTTCTGCTACGTTCAAACCTCATTCTACATTTTATACATACTGTATATCCTTGATTAAGCCTTTGGATCTAAAAGAACGCCGGGTTTCTTAACCGAGAAAATAAAAAAAGTCCGGCCCTTAAATAAGCACCACGGTGCTCTTTAGGAAACCAGTGTTACGCAAAAGAGTCTACTGCAACTGCATGTATATCTTTTAACACAGTAAGTAAGCACGTAATACTCGTGTGATTGTCCCAAAGTAAAACTGCACAGGCAATAAAATCAAACAAGAAAGAAGTCCAAAAAGTTCTTGCAGTCTAAGAGCAAGCTTTCTTTTAGATATTTATCGTTGTTTTGTGGTGCAGACTATCCCAAGAAAGTCACGCCTTCCGAAATAAATTTTTATCTCTCCCGCGATGGCATCAAAATGCAAAGCGCCAGGTCTCACAAACGTGCCAGGCCTTCATTTAGGCCATAATTCCAGGAAATACGGTGCCAACCCTCGGCTCCTTCCACGTGTTGAGTTTAGGATGACGGACAAGTTATTACGTGTGCAAGTTGATTTTTTTAATTGAATGATCTAAACTAGATCGACTGGATAGTGTGTTGTGTTCAAACAAATAGCCAGTACAGACAGACACGAAAAGTGTGTCAGTAGGTGAGAATCAGTGAGTGGATTAAAATGAGTCAGTGGGCGAGATTGTGTCGGTGGGTCAAAATGGGTCATTGAGTCAAGAAATAAAGTGGGCCAGTGGGTCATGGGGTCATGGATCAAAGAATAAAGTGACTTGATGATATCACTGTATAGCCCAATCAGTCAGAAATTAATTCTGTTGATATTTTAAAGTCCAGTGTGATGGTAGCTGGATTCGAACTGGCGTTACTCGAATTGGAGACGAGTACACTGAACACTGGGCTGCTGCTTCCCACTTTCCTCAGGATCCCTGGGAATCCCTCACAAGCTCGCATTGTGCCTGGTGACTTACATCCGTCTTGAAGCTATCCTTTTATTTCGGATGCTGTGATGAAGGGGTTAAAGGTCACGGTCAACAAACTGACACTAATCAGTAGTATTAGCAATAGAGCTTTTGGCTACTGTTTTTGCACAAACCTGTAAACTGACATTAAAATTAACGAATGCTAATTATTTGGAAGTTATAACCGAACAAATAGCGTGAGAGTCATAGTTTCAAATTAACTAATTTTAGTTAATTTTAGTCTGGTTACAGACTGAGTGTGAAAACCTCTTTAGTCGTATTATCCATAAAAGCTAGAGGGTTGTTTTATTGGCCATATCCCAATTCAAAATAAATAAAAGGATTAAACATTATTTTTGTTTGTTAATATTTATAATATAATATCAATTAGCTATCACCCACAACGCTCTAACTCTAGTAGTTTCGCCATTGTTATAATATAATGCTACGTTTTATTAGCTTACTCTCAGTTCATAAAATTATTTGTCCTCAACGAGAAGTCCATAGGATATGCTGCGTCGACAACTTCTTCCCATGAAGTCGTAACGTGGCACATCAACCACAAATGCTAAAATTGACAGAGAGAAAGAGCTCTGTGTGTCACAAACATACTAATTGAATCGAAAACGCAGCATTATGATAAAAATCTAGTCACACGTTAGTGTGTCGCCGCCAAGTAACAGTAGATCATCACATTGTAGACATCCGATTGTTAAAAATTGATTGTTAATGATAAAAAGGCGGCTCACTAGCAGACATGTGTCTTTTAACTGTAAGCAATTGAAAGCATATTTTGGCATGTTGAGGATAAATCCCAATGAGACAGAAATGTTTCAAATTGTGGAAAATGTAAGGGGAAGGGTCAGAGATTAAGAAAAACTAAAATGTAAAGGATGAGTGTCCACCAATCATAGAGAAAAAGATGCGTCAATAACCTTGTTTTTATGTTACTGTCTAGCTAGCTAGCTAGCTAATAAGATTTTTCCCATGTTAAATCCCATAGACTTTTTGTTCATGGCTAGCGCAAAATTGCGAAGGCCTACGTACCTGAATTTTGGCACACGGATGCATGGTGATCTGAGGATGGTCCTTTTGTTGGTTTGGGGGTTGTAGGGTTAAGGACAAATGCGTGGGAGGGTTATGAAATTTCCCACCGGCGAATTTAAATTTCGTTTCTTTTCCAAGTTGCAACCAAAGATTTTAAGCAACAATGGCTTTAACAACCAAGACTGGTCCTTAGATTTATTGTAAAAGCCTGAACGAACTAAAAACTGAACTGTAACGAAGGACAAAATAAAGAAACATTAACGTTGCCGTGGATTGCGTTAGAATAAAGGGATGCACGTTAGATGATGGTTACGCAACAATACGAGCATACACGAGCTAATGGGTTTTTTGTTAATAACCCCCCAAAAAAATGCTTCGCGTTCTGCTGTTTTAGTAACAGCGACCTTCGGGGTTTTCTGCATGACTAAATGTAAACGAAATCTTGAAAAATTAAGGGGAAGTTGCAGGGATAGACAAAACAACTGAAGGGGATGTGCTGATTGAGTGAGCGAAGCGAACGAAATCACCGATTCTTAGTCAGTTTGTGCAAAAATGAGATTGAAGCATCCTCACTGTACGTTCACAGTCCTATGAAAGTTGTGATATCCACCCAAAACCACAACTCGTAGAAAAACCCGCTAAATTTCCAAAAACGGTCGGCCTTTGAAGGTAGTGATATCATTCCACCAGGGAAAGGTCGCCAAGGTTAATCGCACCGAATATTACTTTGGACGTTAAATGAAAACTTGAAGATTGCTACCGCTAGTAGCAATCTTCTAGTTTTCATTTAACTTTCGAACTATTACTATGTGCGATTAACTTGGCTAATAGGATTAACCTTGGCGGCCTTTCCCTGGTGGAATGATATCACTACCTTCAAAGGCCGACCGTTTTTGAAACTTGGCGGGTTTTTCTACCAGTTGTGGTTTTGGGTGGATATTAATAAACACAAACAATGTTTAATCCTTTTGTTTAAATCCGTAGCCGTATCGACAAAAGCTCTAGTGCTCTTACTACTGCTAATAAATGTACTACCTTGGCATAGGCATTAAAGATCAATGAATCTCATAATAATTCGGCCAATTCGATGTCACGTTTAGGTTAAAAAAGTTAAATATTAAAGTTTAATGACCATTAGGCATTACTCAATGAAATCTCATAATATTTTGGCCAATTCATGGTCACGTTTAAGTTGAAAGGGCGAAATTATTTCTTTTTTTCCCCTACATAGATCCTTAAAATTATAAAACTAACAACTTGACTAGTTTTATTATAGGCTAAACAGGAATAAAATTCCATAACTGATTTCAGAGATAATAGTTGTTTTTAGTAATTCCCTGTGTTCTGGATGCACCGTCTGAAATACCCTTCTTCCATAGATAGTTTATGTAGTAAGAAATTTAGTAGGAGTAAGGGCGGGTTTACGCAACAACTCGCTTTTGCATTCTCGCAGCGAGAATTGGCAAAGTTGTCGTTGCCATGGTAACAACGGTATCTGGATCAGCTAAATCCGACGTCGTTTGAGTAAATGCTTTAAGTGTTATAATCCGTGACAATGTGATAAAGAATTCGTCCTGACGAAATTTACACAGTCGCTTCTGAACACGCATTATTAAGTGTCTTCATTGCGAGTCGACATAGCTAAAACCGCCGCCATGTTGGAATTTCAGACGATTTCTAGCTTCTAGCTGCGAGAATGCAAAAGCGAGTCTTTGCGTAAACGCGCCCTAAGATAAAAAAAAAAAAAAGGCCGACGACATACACACCCAAACCAGCAGTCAACAAATTTTTGCAAATTTAGTTGTTACTGTCTCAATTCCGAAAAGCAGCAAAAATACAAAAAATTTAAGGTAGTATATTTCCGTAACTTATACTATACTGTTAAGTCAAGCAGGAATGTTGCTGGAATGTTCTACTAGAGACTGTTAGTGGCAGTGGTGCCGTGCCTCATATTTTTATGAATGAAAGTTGTCATGAAGATTGGGGGGGGGGGGGGTCCAACCGTACGGGCTTCCTAGAGCCATTCCAGCAGTAGTAATTTATATAAAATAGTTCACATTCACTCATCAAAAAATTAAAAAAATGTGTTACAAACATGCGAGTAAAATGCTGGAATATATAAAATTGCCAAAGTATTCCATTATTTAAAGTTAAACAAACCATGAGAGATCAGTGGCTGTCAAATTTGATCATTCTTGTTCGGAAGTAGACATTTGGAAAAAGATTTGGAAATTAAACTATTATTAACCAATTTTGTTGCCAGATCGTGTCACTGGCCAGAGTAACGACTGACTCGACCAACTTTGGAGCCGCATCACGTATGTTTTCACCAAAACATACGTGCGCAGCATGTAGTTCCGCGAGGACGACTTGCGCAATAGCACCAATTCTCAAACATGGCGACCGTGTGCTCTTTCCACGATTACTATACTCGCATCATCACAAAGGCAAACCCCTTGAACAGCGGAGAGAAGGAAGCAAATAGCGTTGAATGTCTACAGCATGACTCACCGTCAAAACTCTGAAATGTTAGTAGATGTTGTAGTCAAGACTGCAGAGCTGACAGGTGTTAGTATTTTAACAACAAGAAAGAATTTAGGCAGCGGGAAGAAAACTGAGCACTCCTGTAATGACCCTTCTCACTCGTTTTGAAGCTCTCAGTCCTATTATAATAATACAGCACCATGGGATTGCAACAATGAACGAGGAGTGCTGGGATCCACGTGAATCCCAGCCCATGTTTGTGTTAAATGAAAAGTGGAAGAAAACAAACAAAAGTAATACATTTACCGAAACAAATTAAAAAAACGTAACAGATCTCACAACATTGCAACCGATGCTTTACAAACGTTGGTTTCCACTAATGAAAAATAAGAATAAAGCAATCAATATAATCTATTAAATGGAACAATTTTTGAAAATTGTTCCATTTAATTGATTATATTAGGTTTATTTACTGTAAACTCGTTAATGAGTTTTATTTTAATGTTTTGCTGTTGCCGTACCTAATAACTCACTGATTGTTCATGTTTACAGCTGAGGTGCAGTAGCTAACATGGTGACAAACACGGACCAAAAGAAAAACTGGAAAAAAAATAAGGGAAGACCAGTGAGACTTTGATCGAAGACAACGAAATTTGTATTTTTGTTCTTATTATTTCATGGCTTGAATTAATAAATGCAAACTTGAACATGATTATCATTTCTTCAATTCGGTGTGTATCGGTTGTTGTTTTTCACATTATTGTTTAGTTGTTTTCTGGCCATAGAATTCCTTTAACATCCTGTCCTGTCCTGCGGTTTAATATCGTTAATGTTAATGTGTGAGTTAAATACATCACGAGTTTAAAGCAGTCTTGTGTTTACGCACTAGAGGCTTATTTTTAAATGCTAGCTTTTAATCAGGAAACGTTAGCATTTGCCTCTTTTCTCCTAGAGATAACAGTGCAGTAAAAGACTAGTCTTTAATATATTAAGTGCTAGTCTTTTTTAAGTCGATTCGATACTAGTCTAAACTGACGCTTTTGAAGGCTAAAGGGAATCCCACTGAAGAGTGAAGTGTTTCGAACTGAAAGCAAACCAATAAAATCTAAAGGTTATTTTAAGGATTTCAAACTGAAGGTAATCTAAATGCTAGGTTTTGTGGTGTAAATAATAAAAGAAAGCCGCGAAGTGCAAAAAACAGTAAAGTATGCGACGTTTCGCCTAACAGTTCGGAGTCGTTTTCAAGCAGCAGAAGACCAAACGCGTCAACATTAGAACAACAAACAACAGGCCATGCTTTTCAACCGAAAACAGGGGTACATTACAATTCAATAAAAATGTATTGTTTAAATAAAATCCTTATTATTCTACCGAATGCACGGCAACAAGAAATAAAGCTAGCCATTAGTATGGCAGTAAGTAAAAGCAAAAATTTTAAAAATCTCACAAAGAGTATACAACTCACTCCAGGTTGGCGGATCGAATGAGACGGGAGAGGGAAAGATGTGCCTTATATAAGAGGTATGTGCGTTTTGACTGAAATTTGGTGACGTCAGATTCCTTGCGTAATTTAATGTAGTCTTGAAGGTGGTTGGCTGCTGGGATAAGAGGGTTGTTAACAGGTGGTTGGGTTAAATGAATGAGCAAGGTTTCTAACTAACACCTGTGCAATCTCCAAGTTAGTGTTAATGACTGTTAATGACTGTAAGTTTGATTTCTACCCCGGTTCAAGCGCTGTGGGTAGAGGCGGATGAACCTCCTCTGCACCTCAGGGCTGATGAGTTGCTGGAGAAGTATTAGTCGTGTCATGCATGATCCGGTTTCAAAGATCCTCCTTTATTACTCTAATTTGTGTGACAAGGAGCGGCAGTATCTAGGGACGGTCAGACATAGCAGCATGACCCTGTTCAAGAACCCAGGTCCGCAGAACTTCTCGAATGTTGCTTCGGAACACAATGTCCACAATGTCCATGGCTATTTTGTGGCGTGTAAGGTCCGATTTTAAAGGAGCGTTAGGCCGTAATAAGAGTTTAAAGCCCGAAACAAAGCGACACACAACTGAATTAATATGGTTTTAAGTTGCTATGGTTAAAATCACAAATGGCTTGAACAAGTAGGTTAATATGGTTGAACATTTAATATGAAATCTGTATATATATATACTAGCATCGTACCCTGCTTCACCAGGGGATTTGTTTGACCCGTGGTTGTTTCCCAGTATTTGCTCGGTGCTGCCTGATCGTTCAGTGCAACAGTCGATTTTTGGTTGTGTAACAATCCCCCTTTCCGTCAATCCTCTCCCTTCCCTCTCCCTTCCTCCTTTTATCCCGTCCTCTCCCTTTCCTCTTGGTCTCCTTCCCTTCCTTCTCTTTGCTATACGAGTTGAATGTGGATGGTTATTTGAATTAATAGCAAACACCCCCAGAAATTCTCTTTTAAGTTGAGTTAATGTGTAATCGTATGCTTAATGGTAACTGCTCACTCCCCCCCCCCCCCCACTCCCAATCTTTCGCTGTGGGTTAAGCGATGCGTACCGTGTGAAAAATAAGTGTGTTTGACGTCATGTAATACTTCCCCTTGAGATTACCACGGTGTTTGGTTAGAAGGATAATTGTTAGAGCAAATTGTTTGTCGAGGCAACAATGTGCCAATTTCAAATTCTTTTCAGGGCAACAACGTCCCAGTTTCACCTTCAAGCCCAAGAATTGACAGTCTCGCACGTTTTCGTTGTTCCCCTTCCGGGGGTCGTCGTTACGGTTGCTTCATTTCTGCTATGAGACTTTGGTTTATAATGTAAGATTACAAACAAAAACGTCAAGTGTACCGTAAAAAAGGGGGATATATGATTGAATTTTCACTTGTTAAAATGAACACGGATAAAAATTGATGATTTTTAATTGAAATAATAAAATGTACAATTGAGAAAATTCCATCTGTTTAGGTGCTGTTGTGCTTTACCAATCATATATTTAAAACGTAAAGCACAACAGCACATAA